>JADBJO010026257.1:12500-22740 GCA_016801955.1 Conus betulinus | reverse complement strand
TCGCCCACGCCTCTTTCGTATCCTCCTTGTACAAGGCTTAAGGTCTTTACCCCTCACGGGGTTTTTTCTGTTTTCTTTTTATGAGGTTCGGTTCTCTTTGCTCAGCCACAGGGTTTCGTGTCTTGTTCCCGTGAGGATTGATGTCCTTCTCCCAAACCCTTTGTGTTTTGTGTCCTGTTCCTGGGGAAACTGGTGTGTCTTCCACACCTGTCTATCCCCTGCAGGGTGTCGTGTCTTGTTTCTGTAAAATTTGCTGTCGCAACCACCCACCCACCACTGGCTCTCTTGTATTTCTATAAGGTTCAGTCTCTTTACCCGACCAGAATTGCATGTGCTCTCTCTATACGGTTTTCGCGTCTCTGCCCCCCCCCCCCCCCCCCCCCTCTCACGCACACGCACACGCACACACACACACGCACACACACACACACACACACGTTCCTCGCTTCCCAGGGTTTCGTGTCATTTTCTTCTTGGTTTGTTTGTCTTTTCCGCTCCTGTCCACATGGTTTCTAGTCTTTCGATAAGGTCAGTGTTTCTTTTCGCCACCTAGAGCGTTTTGTGTCCACTTTCTACATGGTTAGGTGTCTCTTTCTTTCTTCTACCCAGGGTTTTGTGTTCCCTTTTAAATTTCGGTGTCTTTTTCTCTCGTAAAGGTTTCGTGTTCCTCCCACTCCACTTCCCCCGCGCCACACCCCGCTCTCCGTCTCCTTCAGGGTTCCGTGTCCTCTATAAGGTTTGATGTCTCTTTTCTTTCCAGCCCCCCCCCCCCACCCCCTCCCCAACTTTCGTGTTAGCTTTCTATAAGAATCTGTCTCTCACCCCCCACCCCTAGCCCCACGTGGTTTCTTATCCTCTTTCCATGAAATTCTTTTTTCTCTGCGACAGGATTTTGTGGAGGTTTGTGTCTTCTATCGAAAAGGTTCGGAGTCTCTCTGCCCCACTCCACAAGGTTTCATACTCTTTTTTTCTGTCAGGTTTCGGGTTCGTTTTTTTACTGTTAAGGTTTAGCGTCCTTCCTCTTTTGTCCACTCTAGGTTTCGAGTCCTTTCTGTAAAGATTCGATGTCTCTCCCCTGCCCTCCACGTCTGGGGTTTCCCTTTCCTTTTTTTTTACGAGGTTTCATTGCGTCCTCCTACACTCTCCCGCGTCCAGCCCCCCCCCCCCCCCCCCCCCCCCTCCACCCCCGGATTTACTTACCTTTTTCTGATAGGCATGGTTTTCTTTACTGCACCCCCACCCCTCACGGGTCAAGGGTTTGAGTCTTATTTCTGCAAGGCTCTGTATTTCTCTCCTCCACCCTTTCACACCTCCAGCTTTGTAGTCCTGTTTTTTGTACAAAGTTCGGTGTGTTTCGATTCCTTTCTTTTATAAGGTTAGCTCTATTCTCCAACCCCCCCCCCCCCCCCCCCCCCCCCCCCCCCCCCCCCCAGCGGGTTTTGAGACCTCTTTAAGATTCGCTGTCTTTACCACGGCCCCCGCATCTCCGCGTTTCGAATTCTCTTTCTACAAGTTTTGGGTCCCCAGTCCCCGCTACCCCCTCCCTTCTGGGTTTCGTGTGTGTGTTTTTTTTTTTTAAAGGCTTGCTGTCTTCTCCACACCCACCCCCTTTCAGTGTTTTCGCTTTCTTTCTAGAAGGTTCGCTATCTCTTTCCTCCCAGAGGGTTTCGTGTCCTCTTCACATAAAGTTCGATGTCTGACCCACCGCCACCCTCCTCCACAGAGTTTTGTGTTTTTCTACGGGGTTTGAGTCTCCCCCCTCCCCTTCCCCCATCCCACCCCATCCCTTCGTTCACAGTTTCGTGTTCTTCTACAGTGGTTAGTTTCTTCTTTTCATTTTATCTCCTCTTTCACACAGTGTTGTTTTCCTTTCAACGTGTCGTGTCTTCATTACCTTAGAGTTTACTCATGGGATTTACTGTCATTTTAAGGGGTAGTGTCGCCCTTTCAGGTTTACCTCTCTTTTTTCACTGACTTCAGTGTAGGCTTTCCATCTGGTTTAGCATTTCCTTTCAGAGGGTTTTGTGTCCTTTCATACAGTTTAGTGTCCACTTTTCGTTACCTTTTGCCATTTGTTCAGATTGGAGTCATCTTTTTAATGAGTTTGTCTTCCCTTTGATTTATTGTCCTTTGTTCGTATGGTTTGGTGTTGTATTTTTGTTGAATTTAATGTCCTCCTTTCATACACTTCAATGTTCTTTTTCTAAGTGTATGGTATCGTCCTTGCATAGAGTATAGTGTTCTTTTCGCATCGTTTAATGTCATTTCTATTGTTTAGTGTCCTCTTTTCATAAGGCTCTGGATCCTCTTTTCGTGTAGTTGAATGTTTCCTTTTGTTTAAGAGTTTATGGTCTCCAGCGTTACAGTTTATTATTCTCTCTTAAAACATTTCAGCGTTTTTATCTCACAGGGTGCACTGTCATTTGTCATCACATGCAGTGAGTTTTTGGTAGGGCCAGTGACCTACTTCAGTGGTCTAGAGCAATCTTTTGAATATTTTCGTTCTGTATGTCAAACGGCTGTTCTGCGTAGGACATAGATTCAGTTCCTAAGATTTAGAATGTCATTGTTTGTCATTGTTCAGTGCTTCATTTTCGTAGGTTTTTGGTGTTAGGGATGCATGTATGTGCGTGCGTGCGCGCATGCGTGTGTGTGTGTGTGTGTGTGTGTGTGTGTGTGCGTGCGTGCGTGCGTGCATGCGCGCGCGCGCGCGCGGCTCTGTGTGTTTGTGTGTGTGCGTGCGTGCGTGCGTGTGTGTGTGTGTGTGTGTGTGTGTGTGTGTGTGTGTGCGCTTCCCATCTGCCGCAGAGAGAAGAACCGAACAGCTGTGCGAAGATAGTGCTGACGCTGGCTATACCATGCTGAGTTGAGGGTATAGATCTTAAGCCGGATAGGTCAGTGGTGCGCCAGGTGCCCTGTGGATCTTCAGAGGACACCTCATTCTTCCATGAGAAATCGGGTGTGACGGCAGACCAGAAGACAGCCTGTCCAGGGCTACACAGCAAAGATGACAAGGTAACACGAAAAGACAATTAGCTTACTAAGTGAAGAAAATTAGCTTACTCTAGAACAGTCATATTCTCATTAGGATCAAATGAAAAGAAGCTGAACGGTGTTTAACTTCGTCACGCCAGGTTGACTTACACAGCAGTAAATACTATATCAGACACATGTGCATATTCCGGTCCGTTTTGTTCGTAGCGATCTTTTTTTCTTATGGTGTTGAAATGGAAAACGTGTACGTTTTGATAAGGAAGTCTGTGAAATGCTATAAATGTTGTTCACATGATATATCTTGTTAACCGAATTATTGTTCTATGACCAGAGAACAAGAGAAGAAAAACTTAATAAAAATCGGAACAGATTAGCTTAAGTAAGTAGATAAGATTTATTTACACACAAAGTCAAGGGTTAAAGAGAAATACCAGCACATGTGTCAACAGGAGCAAGAACTGCTTCATTGGCTGCGGAGAGGGTGACCAGGACACGGGAATGCAGCGGATCACAAGCTTCACCAGCGTATCGTCCACAGCAGTCTTCATACCACCTGGTTCTTTGGAGGGGCTTGGCGACTTTTGTATGGTTTTAATCGTCCCCCCCCCCCCCTCCCTCAAGGACTCCGTGTCTCTTTCAGTCACAGGATTCATTCACCTGGTTTACATATTTAGTGTTCCCCTTCATTCGAGTGTTCAGTAGTTTCTTTATTTGACAGGTGGCTGTGTGTTCTTTCCCCAAGGTTAGTGCCCCCCTCCATTCACACACGAGTGTCTCTTATTTCTCGAGGTTGGTATTGTGCGTTTCTACAGCGTCTTTCTTTAATATGAGCAGCATGTGTGCTCTGGGTTGTTCTGTCGGTCTTCTGTGGAACAAGGATACATCACACGAGGTACCAGAGGGAGCATTTTCTGGAAGGGCGTGAAAGATCGACTCAAAGCTTTGCAGCGTGTCACATGATTCAGTGATCTGGAACATGGACGCATGTTTTCAGATAAACTGGGTCTGGCTGCAGTGCTGTTGAGAATTTTTTTTTCTCCTTCCGAAATGTTTTCCTAGTGCGCACCTGGTACCTCCTGGCCTGAGTATCCATAAATCCACAAAAAGTCCGGCATAATAATCACGAGTCAACATGTGGATCTTTCCATAGCTATTGATGTCTTTATTTTATAGGGTGTCGTCCGTCAAATAGTCAGCAATGTTCTCCTTCATAGATTTAGTATCATTTAGCGTTCTTTCATGGTTGTTTTTGAGGGATTAGTGTCTTTTTTTTTCTTATGATTTGTGTCCTCATTTTACGGGCTTTAGCATTCTTTCTGTTCGATGCGGTGTCTTGTTTTCGTAGGGTTTTAGTGTCCTCCTCTCATAGAGCTTAATGTCCTCTTTATACAGTTTAGTTTCCAATTTTTCTATGGTTAGTGTCTTCTTTCCCTCGAATTTAGTATCTGTTCATATGGTTTGGTGTTATCTTTTTATAGGTCTTGGTGGGATAAGCTCCAAGCAGAAGGGACGTCCTCGAATCAACACAGCCATGACGTCAGTGCCCGAACTGCGCGAACGCTTCACCAGAGCCGTTGTCAAGGCCGTATAGGACTGCCCGACAGACCGCGCTTCATCATGGTGGAACCACATCCGCGATGCCACCTACCAGTCCGCCTCGGACACCTTTGGGAAGAGAGTGAGGAAGAATAAAGCAGCCTGGTTCGAAGAGGAGTCGTGGAGATGGAGCCTGCCATTGCTGCTAAGCGAGCTGCACTCCACGATCACAAGAGAGAGCCCTCAGAGAACACACTAGCCGCACTCTGAAAAGCTGGCAGCAACGCCCAGCAGATGGCCGGAAATGCGCCAATGAGTACTGGCTAAACCTGTGAAAGGGTATTCGTATCTCCGCCGACTGCGGCAGCATCCGCGCCATGTGCTAAGGCAGGAACAAAGCGTTCGGCCCTAGCGCCATCAAGATCGCCCCTCTAAAATGTACATCCGGGATCATCGACTGCAGCAAACAGATGGAGAGATGGGGCGGAGCACTACCAGGAGCTGTACTGCAGGGAAAACCCAGCCACCCACACAGCCTTCGAGAACCCCCCCCCCCCCCCCTGCCCCCTGCCTATCATGGAGGAGCTCGACGCCCCACCACCATTGAGGAACACGGCAAGGCATCGACACGCTAGCCTGTAGTAAAGGTCCGGGTAGCGACAGCATTACGCCAGAAGTCGTCAAAAGCCGGCAAGAAGAGTTCTGTTCTCAAGTCGCCTCCATGAGCTTCTGCTGCAGTGTTGGGAGAAAAGCGACTGTACCCCAGGACATGCGCGATGCAAAATCATCACGCTATACAAGAACAAAGGGAATAACAGCATCTGCACTATCGCGAATATCCCTCCTCAGCATTGTTGGTAAAGCCTTCGCCCGCGTCGTCCTCAACAGGCTGCAGCTACTCGCGCCGAACGAGTGTGATACCAGAGGCACAGAGCTGCGAGGTCGACGATCGACATGTTCTCCCTGAGCAGCTACAAGAGATGTGCCACATGTAGAGACGACCCTTGTTCATCGCCTTCATCGACCTGACCAAGGCGTTTGACTCTGTCAGTAGGTCAGGCGTCCTTCACCCTACTACATCGGATTGGATGCCCACTCAAGCTCCTGAAGATGATCACGTCCTTCCATGACAAGATGAATGGCACTGTCCAGTACAATGGTTCATCTGCGACCGCTTCCCAATCAAGACCAATGCCAAACAAGGTGCGTGCTAGCTCCGACACTCTTTGGCTCTTCTTTTCCCTGCTGCTGCGCTACGCCTTCCGACACTCTGAACACGGCATCTTCCTCCACACTAGGAGTGACGGAAGCCTCTTCAACTTGGCACGCCTCCTCCGAGTAAAGACGAAGGTGCGGAAAGTCCTCATCGGGAAGACGCTCTTCGCAGAATACACCGCCCTCACTGCCCACATCAAGGAATCGCTAAACGGCCCATCACCTGTTTCGCGCTGATGCTTGCACCGACTTCGGCTTCTCTATCAGTTTTTTTTGGGAAAAAAAAAAAAAACATCATGGGCCAAGACGTCAGCAGTACTTCCTGCACCTCCATCGACGATCACACACCCTCCAAGTGGCCAACGACTTGGTTTTGCTGGGCTCGACCATCTCCAGCAACCTCTATATGGACGCCGAGCTGAACATGCGGATCGGCAAGGCAGCAACAGGGATGGCCCTTCTAGTGAAGAGAGAGTCTGGGATAACACCATGCTAACGTCAAACACCAAGATGAAAGTGTACCAAGCCTGTGTGCTGTAATCACTCCTCTCTGTGGAAACGAAGCATAGACCCTGTATCTCAACAAGAACGCTGACTGAATGCCTTCCTTCTGCGCTGCCTCAGAAGACTCCAGGGCATTACTTAGCAGGACCGCATCACCAACACGGACGTCCTGGCCCAGGCAGGGATGCTTACCATGTTCGCTATGCTGACACAGATACACCTGTGCTGGCTTGGCCACGTCGGCCGCATGTACCACGGTCGCATCCCAAAGGATATGCTGTACGGCGAGCTGGCTACAGGCTCCTGATCCACATGGCGGCCCGCCGTACGCTACAGAAATGCAAGTGCGATCAGAGGGCAAGCAGCCTCGACCCCAGTAGACCTGGAGACAGCAGCTTCAGACAGGCCATCAAGGTCCGGCATCATGCAAGCAGACAAGCAGACCAGAGAGAGAGAGCCCAGTGGGAAGAATGGAGGAGCCGCTGACGGCAAAGAATCGCATCGGCACCAACAGACGCTCGTGGCCGAGACTTCACCTGCAGCAAAAATGCATCAGAGTCTGCCGCTCGATGATCGGGCTCTTCAGCCACAGCAGGCGCTGCAACTCCACAATTGACTGATCCACGGTGCAACACCATTGTCCCAAGACAGACGGATGCCATCATCGTGTGCGATAAGGTCTTCTCTCACTGGTTGTGTTCCTTTCTTTAGGGATTCATGGCCTTTTGTAGGGTTATTGTACCGTTTTATGTTTTAAAGTCTTCCATCATTCTTCCACCAGGTTTAGTATCCCAGCATAATTTAGCGTTATCTTCTTCCAAAGCGTTAGAGACAAACCTTTTTGTTAGGGTTTAATGTAACTTGTTAAGGGGTTTAGTTTTGGTCTTCATAAACAGAATTTAGAGTATTCTTTCTTGATATTAAATGCCTTTATTGGCTTTCAGTATCCCATTTCATTTTGCTGTTTATGAACTAAAGGCCTGGTGTCTCCTTTCGTTGATATACTTTATTCTTTCTTATGGTTTGGTGACCTCTTCTTCAGAATTTAGTCTAGGGCTTTTCTTTCGGCAGGCAATGAAGAGTGACCGCTCTCCGAGGAATAGTATCAGCCAATCGGAGAACCATTGTACAACGTCTTCCAGGACAGTTGCCATCCTCACCAAGAACATACACGTCTCGGGAAGGGAATCACATGACACCACCACCCAAGTGCTATAAAGCCAACTGACGATGACGTAAGTGCAAATTTGTACTTTGAAGCAGTTCTTATGCTGGTATTTATCTGGTAAGTTTTGTTCTTCCAAGGCAGGTAATAAATAGGCAGGTAGATAGCCAGATGGTTGTAGTTACAATAATTTGTTTGATTTTAGGACTTCGTTGGGTTTTTACTTTTTTTTTTTTCATTTTTTTTGTAGACCCCTCTCCCCCTTTGTTATGCGTGTGTGGAGTGGATCACCAACTCTGTCTCACCCCTCCCTCCCTCCTTCCTTCATTCCTGCATTTCCCCCCACACCACCTCTCTGTGCCTTACCGCCTTTTTCCTGCCCCTTTTTAACCGACATTCTGACTAATCTGTTGCAGGGAATTTTGCTGTCAGTTCTTAGGTAACTTCATGCCGAGAAAATATTTTTTTTACTCCACCGACAGAACATAAGGGACTTCCAAACTCGTATTCTGGAACCATGGGAACAGAGAAAAGGAGGGAGGGGGGGGGGGGGGTTTATTAGAAAATTCTGATATTGATTTCAGTAACGGTGCAGCAGAAATTAGATTTTCATTGCGGGCGAGATGGAGAAATGAGGCATTATGGAAAAATTATTCTAAACCATGCGAAAGCGGGATGCCAAACCTGATGAAAGGAGAGAGCGTGTAAAAATTCTTAATTGAATTAGGCGCGCGCGCACACACACACACACACACACACACACACACACACACACACACACACACACACACACACACACTCTCTCTCTCTCTCTCTCTCTCTCTCTCTCTCTCTCTCTCTCTCTCTCTCTCACACACACACGTACACGCACACACACACACACACACACACACACACACACACACACACACACACACACACACACACACACAACAATCTACCCCAAACATTACCCCCCCCCCCCCCCCCCACACACACATTTGCACTCTAATTTTTGTTTTTACAAGCGTAAGATTGTGAGTACACATATAGGTAAAATAAATTATTAGTTTTGGTTAAAAGGAAAGAGCGCAAAAACATAAAACAAAATTTTGTGTTTGGAGAGGTATTTATTTGCCCAAGAATTCACTTGTTAAATATTTTTTACATCAACAGGGGAAAAGAACTCCAGCACCAACGGCCGTGGAAAATGGAGAGCAGGACGCGTGAACTCGATGGATGCAGCCTAGCACTAGGATAGTTGGCACGGTGGTCTTATACTTGGATCTTTTTCTCTTTTTTTTTTTCTTATTCCTTCTCCTGCACTTTTCCAGCTCCCAGTTCCAGTTTTTTTTTTTTCATATTGTTGTTTCGTAGACCTAGAATCTTGTTTTTAAAGAGTTCAGGAACTGGTTCGGTGGAGAGGTTCACTGTGTGCTTTTCAAACGGTTTGCCTTCATTTCCTGAGGATTCAGTGTCTTCTTCCTTCAGGTTATTTTTTTTTTCAGTTTTGTCTCCTTCATTAAATAGGCTTAGTGTCCTCTTTGTCAGGGTCTGTATTCTTGATTCACAAAATTCAGAGATTTCTCTTTTGTGTGTCTCTTTCTAGCGTTTAGTGTCGGTCGTTCATATGCTTTATATAGTTGCTCGGGTTTCTTCTGTCAATGTTCTGTGGTACAAGGACACAAAACAGGGGGTACCGGAGGAAATATTTTCTGGAAGAGCATGAATGGTTGACTCCGCTACGTAGCAGGTCTCCTGTTTCAGGGATCTGGAACATGGACGCATGTTTTCAGATCATCTGGGACTGAGCTGCAGAAGTGTTGAGGAAGTCCGTAGAGCTCTTCCAGTAATATTCCCTAGTGCGCACCTGGTACCTCCTGATCCGAGTGCCCTTTTTTACACAGAACCTCTGTGGCAACGTTAACATGTGGATCCTTTTCATATGTTTTGCTGCCCTTCTTAAAGAATGATTTGATGTCATATTTCAAATGTTTAGTGTTTTTTTTTCATGGGCATTCATATGCTCTTGTTTAATGTTCTTTTCATAGGGTGGAGTATCTTTTTTAAGTAGCGAGTGTTGTCCTTCCGGACGGCCTTTCCTCTGTTCACAGACTTTGCTGTTCTCTTCCCCCAAAGGTTTAGTCTCCTCCTTTCATGGCAATTGGCTACACTTTGCTTACAGTGTACTTTCATATTTTTGTAGGGCTTAGCGTCGTATTTCCCAGAGGTTTAACGCCCTTTCATATGGTATTTTCTTGGGGCTTAGTTTCCTCTTTTTGACAAGGTTTAGGGTCCTCCTTTTCTATGGTTTAGTGTCCTTTTTTTTTAAGGTTTTAATGGTCTCAATTTATAGTTTTCCTCTTTAAGTTTAGAATCTTTCTTCTACAGGGCTTACAATCCGTTTTTGTCATGTTTAATTTCCTCCTATTTCGTTGGTTTTAGTGTCCACCTGTCATATAGTTTAGTGTAAGTGGCCAGTGGAGGAGACGGCACAGCATGTCCTACAAGAATGCCCAAGCCACGCCGACCTGAGAGACGGTGCCGGACCAGAGATTATGTGGGTGCCTTGGGGTTCTCCAGAGGACGCCCCAATTCCTCTGACGGTTCTGTCAGTGAGACGGCGACCAAGAAGAATCGTCGTGGGCTTCAAACTGGGATCAAATAATAAGGGATGGAAGAGAATGCAACGTTGAAACCGGTCAGTTTCAAGAGCGGTGCAAGAAACATTTTACAGATATGAACGGGTGTAAAATGGGGAAATTGCTTGGCTCCAAGCTTCCATTTACCTCTGTTTCTGTTGAGAGCGTCGGCACTCTTGTGTTTCACAATTTTTTTTTTCTTGTA
>JADBJO010026257.1:0-10000 GCA_016801955.1 Conus betulinus | reverse complement strand
AGAGAGTCCTCAGAAGAGAAGCCCCCTTCAAGCAAGTGTTTCGGCCCTTATCTCCTGACACTCTAGGGGGGTTGGTTCGTGACTCCGGATGTCCTCTGCTGCCCCTTTTTTTTTCCCTAACTTGGGACGAGCCATGGCTGGGATTCGAACCCATGCCCCTCTGGACATGCTCATTTTCCACTTAATGACTCGCGCACTAACCACTGAGCCACAGGGAGACCCGATATTTGTAGGAAAGTTAAGCCTTATGAAGTTCACTTTTGTTCTTCCCTTGACCAGATCCAGCTTGAACACCTCTCTGCTGCTTCTGACGTTGCTTTCAGGGCTCTGTTTTTTTTTCCCTCCCTGCAACTGAGAGCTGTTTCATGAGGCTGTATGCAGACGTTCCTACAAACCCCCTAGCTCCAATTTCTGCAGTGAGGACTTTGACCTGATAGCCTTCTCTCCTCAGGCTGTCTGCCAGATCAGCATACTTTTCAGTCTTGTAGATTTGAGCTGCCTCCATTCTGTTCTCATATGGCACCGTGAGCTCGATCATGATCAGCTGCTTGGTTGACTGAGAGTGGACTACTATGTCTGGTCTCATGCCACTCTTGCTGATGATCTGGGGGACTCTTCCATTCTGGGAGGTCTGCAGTGCACTCCCAGTCATCTGCCCCGTCCAGCAGACTCTGCCTGCATGTTCCGAGTGGCACTGTTGTTCTTGGCCATCATTCGCTGCCTCCTGTCGTGAAGAATGTTGCGGGCGCACAGGGAGTAGTCACTGTCATGCTGTCAGGTGGCAACCCATAGGAGAAGACGTTGCACTGCTGCCGGGTCACTTCGGTGGTGCTCAGTGGCGCCTGTGCTGATCCAGCATACGCAGGACCCCACCTCTAAGCCCCCTATGGACGACAATTGCTTAGTCGTGGAGCCGGTTTCAGTGAGCTCTCCCCCGGAGGGCGCCACCACGTCCGTCCAACGACAGCCCCCATGGACACGCCGTTACCTGACCCCCCGTCGGAATCAAACCAAGGCCACAGATGAGGAGAGGACATCGAAACTGAGGTCACCATGAGAGCAGGGCATGAAGGGCCACAGACTTTGAGACTTTTTTTTTTGTAAATACTGATCGATGAGAATGAGGATGATACAGATGATGTTACGGATTTCCATTCCGGTCTGAGACTTCATGGCAGGGCTGTATTCTATATGCTTATTTTTATAATGTATCCCGGCGTCAACGAGACCTGAGCTATAGACGCCTGCAGTGTTGGTCAGGATGTTTGAGCGCATCCATGAAGTGGATGAAACGCGGCTATGTGGTCCCAGTCTTTCCAACTGAGCTCGTATCAAACTCTGGGTAGGAGTCGGTCGAGACATACAAATCCCACCTGACTCTGATGGGAATCAAATCCCCCGACCTCCCAGCGGGAGTCCGCGACGCTAACCACTTGGCCACGGCGGCTGGTTACTTTTCTTTTATCCGACACTTCAAGTGTTGTGCAGGGTCAAAATATTCTTGCATAGTGTTTAGTTCGTGGTTCTTTGGACGTCATGGACGTGTTCTTTCAGATGGTTTGCATAAAAAATCAAACACATGGTAATTCAATTCAACCGGGTTCCGACTGCTCGTTTGTAGATGATTTTTGCCCTCTGTGCAACTGGAAGCTTGACCCCCAGTGTTCAGCTCAAGCTCCAGCTTTGTGTAAACAAAATACATTTTGTGGGCAGAAGAAAATGGCTTTGCCTTTCCTGCTACTAAGATCCTGTGCATTCATTTTCATAATTTTTTCTGCAGTTCTTTGCTGATCCTGAAATCCAAAGTAGGGAAATCTCCCATTTCACCTGTAAAGGCAGCACATTTCTGGGAGTTACTTTCGATCAAAAGCTAGACTTCCTTAGTCACATTAAACACTTAAAAACTCGCCAGAAAGCTTTGAACATTCTGCAGGTCGTAGCATAAACTGACTGGGACGCTGATAAGAAAAACTTTGCTGCACCTCTACAGAGCCTTGGTCCGTTCTAAACTGGACTATGGGATGTGTTGTAGACGGCTCTGTGAAACCCTCTTGTCTGAAACTCTTGGATCCTATTCATCATCAAGGGCTTCTCTCTTAGAGCATTCCGCACCATCCCAGTGTACAGCCTGTATGCAGAGGCAGGTGAACCCTCACTATCCAACCGCAGGCTGACACCATCCTTAAAATACTATCTCAGATTGTTCTCTGAATGGGAAAACCTGCTTGTGACTGCGTTTTTAATTCTCATTTTCAAAGAAAATTTGAAGAAGAAAATCCCAACTGTATTCCTCAGTTTGGATTTCGTATGCAGCCCCACGCGCAGAATGCAGGTCTTGATCTGTGAGTTGTCCGACTTCTCCAAATTTCCAGATAAGTCTCCATGGACCTTTTTCACATCAGAAACACTCTTTGATGCTGCTGCTTTTCGCAAAGAATTCGCCAGTCGTCAGGCATACAAGCATTGTTTGCCGATCTCTGTACAAAATTCCCATCCTTTCAGAAAATGTTTACTGATGGTTCAAAGTCCGATGATGGAGTGACTTTTGCAGCCTGTTGCTCAAGTGTTCTGTTTCAGATATTATCAAAGCATATTCCGTCAGATAGTTCTGTTTACTCTACTGAAATTAACGGCTTTGGTTCTAGCGCTGAAGATAATTCTCAATCTGTAAACAAGGACATTCTGGTTTTGTCTGATTCGCTGTCAGCTTTGGAGGTCATAGCTGGCCGTAACCTCCATCATCCTGAACTTGAAAACTCTCTTGAACTTTTCATCTCTTTGAAAGCGAAAGGTCACAACATTGTTCTAAACTTGGGTCCCCAGTCATGTTGGCATTCGGGGAAATGAAGTGGCGATCGTTGGGCCAGGAATGCCACAACGATGAAACTGTCCAACATACCCATCCCCTACTCAGATTTTGAAACCAAAGGTTTTCAAATCTGGCCATTCGTTTGTAACTCATTCGTTTCTTTTCAAGAGCGAAGAAGCTCAATGGTGCATTCCATGTTATGTACCATTCACAGTAAAACATATCCTTTTAGAGTGTTAAGACTTGCATAATGTGAGATATAAGCATTTTACAAGCAGACTCCATGAAAACCTTGTTCAGAGATGTCCCATCTGATGTAAAAAGAGATCAACATTTTTCATTTGATCTCGATTTTACAGAAGAAAGATTTTTAACTTTTCGGTGTGTTTTTAGAAAGTGTATTTTAAAGGGCTGTGTGAATGACTTCAACGCAGTACAGCCAGCCCTGATGGGGCACTTTGCGGTCGGCTGGGCTATAAGCAACATTACCCTACCTTTCAGATGGTTTGGTATTTTTGTTTTTTCGTTTTTTTTCCCATAAGAATTCGGGGTCTCTTCGTTCACAGGTTCGCCTTTTTCCAGGTAGGGTGCCTTCTGCATACAAGGGTTTGATGTCATCTTTACCTAGCTATAGTGTTTCTTCCTTCACAGGTTTTAGAGTATTCTTTCCTTGCTTCAGTGTCTCCTTCATTCACGTATTTATGTGGCTTCTCTCTTAGGGCTTAGTCTTCTATTCTAGGTGTCGGTGTCGATTTTTCATATGGCCAAGAAGATAGGACAGCTTCCGATGTCGGTGTTCTGGGGAACAAGGATACAAAACGAGGAGTACCAGAGGGAGTATTTTTGGAAAGGCATGAAAGGCTGACTCGAGCTATGGAGCAGGGATTGTGAATCAAGGGATCTAGAGCATGGACGCATGCTTTTAGATCATTTCTCTTGAGAAAGTCTTTAATCCTCTTCTTGAAGTATTTCCTAGTGCGCACCTGGTATTCCTGACCTGAGAGTCCTTTCTCCACAGAAAACCCGACATGATAATTATTCAGCATGTGAATCCTCTCGTTGGGTTTACATTTTGAAAATTCCTAGCGAGTTTCAAATTCAGTCCGCCAAAAACAAGGACAAACAGAGACAATTTACTTTCTATTTTTTCGGGAGCTGGTGCCACCTTTTTGAATAGTGCAAGTATTCTTGACCTCCTGTGGTAGCACTTTTGGTGTCGTCTCCTTTGGCGTTCTTTCATAGGCTTTTGTGTCGTTTTCAAGTGGCTATTGTAGTCGTTCTAGGTGGTTAAATTTCCTCTTTTTTAAAAGTTGTAGTGTTTTCACTTCATAGATATAGCATCGTTCTTTCAAAAGAAAGATGTTCTCGTTCTTGGTGTTCTCGTTTCCTACAGTTATGGACTTCTTTTATCAGTTTGTCTTCCCTCCGGGGGTTGCAACCTTGCCGTGTTCGGAGGGCTTGCGTGATCCTGTGATCCTTAGGCTTTGCTGGCGGGGGCATCAATATTTGAAGATAGGCTAGTTTTTTTTTCAAATGCTTCTAGGCCTGAAAAGTCGAAGATGCTGTCTGGCCTAAGCGCCACGTGGTCAGGAGTTGATGTCCCTGGTAGGGCTTCCCATGTCAGACAGGCTAAGGGTGAGGACCCTGACTAATAGTAACCCGCCTTTCTCCTTTTCTTGTTTTCTGCCTTTCTTATTTGGGTCTTTTCTATCTTCGTCTCCCCCCTCAAGTCTTCTTTCCAACACTCCTCTTTTCTCTGTGGTCTTCTTGAGGCCCACCGTGTTTGCCGTGCGGTGCGTCCTGTGATGGGGGAGAATAGGATCCTGGAGGTTGAGACCGCTGATGTGACTGCGGTGCATCAAGTCAACACACCTCTTTGGCCTGGACTTCCCCCCTAGACAGGTGGTCGAAGTGGCCCACTTCGATCAAGCGGCTGGTCGCGTGCATGCCCTAGCTCAGGCTAGAAGGCGGCGGCTCGGGTCAAACGGGTTTGGGAGCTTCTGTGGCAGGGATGCTTACAGGCCTGTGTATATCTCCTTTGAAGTCCTGGTGCCCAGATATACTGGTATTCCGTATATAAAATGGGCATCCCCCTGTTGGGGACTCGATGGCGGGTGGGAATCAAAAGAGATGAATTCTAATGAATACACCATGGCACCAAAAACAAAAAAAAAGACACAGGCAGGATTCAGAAACAGAGACGGACACGGATTCGGAACATGAGACGAGAGTCCTTTCAGGCTTCTGGCCCAGCTGGCTGATTGTGGAGGGAGCAGATGAAGATAGACCTCTGTCAGGCCTGAGTCCTTTTGCGATTGCGAAGGGAATCAATGGCCTCAGCGGGAAGCCAAAGAGCGTCAAGAGACTGAGGAATGGGTCACTTCTGATTGAGTGCTCATCCAAGCTGCACTCCGAGATATTATGCTGCTTTAAAATCAACAACGTTAGTGGATCGACCGATCAAAGTGTCTCCACACAAATCTCTGAACTCTTCGAAAGGAGTAATCCGGTGCAGAGATCTGAGAGGAGTGTCGGAGGCTGAAATCAAGTCAGAGCTGGCATCTCAAGGAGTGACCCACGTTTCATCGTGTGCTTGTGCGTAAAGGCAATGACAGGATTCCAACTGACACCCTTTTCTTGACCTTCTGCTCTACTTCTCTCCCGGAGTCGATTACGGTGGGCTACCTGAGAGTTTCAGTGTCACTGTACATCCCATCACCTCTGCGCTGTTTCAAGTGCCAGAGGTACGGCCATGTGAGGGATAGATGTACGGAGGAAGAGAGGTGTGTGGTTCCTGCTGCCAGCCAGTCCACCAGGGTGTGTGTGACAGTCCACCACTCTGTGCCAACTGTGGAGGCAAGCACCCATCATCATCGAAGACCTGTCCAAACTGGTTAAAGGAAAAGGAAATTCAGAGAATAAAGACTGAACAGCGAATCCCGTTTTTGAGGCGAAAAAGATTGCTATGAAAAGTCAACCAACTGCTGGGCTCTCGTTTGCAGCTGCAGTAAAGAAAGCCAACAACAGTCAGCATCGGAGTGCAGACGGTGGAGTCCTCGTTTGCCGAGAGAGAGCCAGAAACCAAGTCTGTAGCCTCAGGCAGAACCACTGCATGCGATGAACCCCAGCAGTCGTCGCCTTCAGATACGAGTCAGTCTTCAAAGCCTACTCCCGCCCCCAGACCACCAGGGGGCAAAAGACCTACAGGCACTTCAGAGCGGCAGAGAGTGGAAGTCGTTGAAGTACAAGACAAGACCACCCCCTCAAAATCCTCCAAAGGGCACCCTACAGCTGTCAACAAGGGAGCTGGCGGTTCTGGAGGAAAGACCAAGTCGCCACCTAAAAAGAAAACGCGCCGAACAAAATTGTATCAGATCGAGAGAAAAAAGCGGAGAGAAATTTCAACAGATTTGCAGTTCTCTCGGATCCAGATGATGTTGATATAGAATAAAAGGAAGAATTACGAGATTTATTTTCTTTCACCATATTTCATTTATGATGGACTCATCCACAATGGATTCAATCATACATTGGAATATCAGGGGACTGTCTTCCAATTATGAAGAATTGCAGCTGTTGTGCCGTGAGGCCAGGCCGATGCTAATTGCCCTCCAAGAAACTCTTCTCAAGTCTGACAAAATTTTTTCACTTTCTGGCTACAGTTTTTTAAATCTACCTGCACAGTCTGTTGAACATGGTGCTTCTGGTGGAGTTGCCTTGTTCATTCACAACTCTGTTCTGTACAGCCCAGTTGCTCTGCAGACTCCGCTTCAGGCAGTGGCAGCTCGGGTTACTCTCCACAAAACAGTTACTGTCTGTAGTTTGTACTTATCTCCAAAACATCTGCGTCACCAAACAGGACCTCATTTCACTCTTGGAGCAGCTTCCTCGACCCTTCCTGCTGTTGGGTGATCTGAACGGCCACTCCTCTATGGGGATGTGAGAGATCTTCACCACGGGGTCTGCTTTTAGAGGAAGTGTTTTCGGGAGCTTGATCTGTGTGTCTTGAAACAGGAAATCACCAACTTACTTTCACTCCGCTAATGGCACCACATCTTGTCTGGATCTTTCTGTCTGTGATCCATCTTTGTTTTGGATTTTGTTTGGGAGGTTGATGAGGACCTGCATGGTAGTGACCACTTTCCTGTGTTGCTTCGGTGTACAAATGCAGAGAGCGAGTCTTTGCCAGAACGCCTCAATTTCAACAAAGCAGATTGGGACCTCTTTGCCACTAAGTTTCTTATGGATCTGGAAGAGGACAAGATCCTGCATAGTGACGATCCGGCAGGAAGTCTTTCAGATTTCATACTGAATTGCGCAAAGTCAACCATCCAGACATCTTACAAGAAGCCCGTAATGCCAAAAGTTCCTTGGTTCAATTCTGAGTGCAAAGAAATTAACAAAACCCGTAAAAGAGCTCAACGTAGGGTTTCTTGCAGACCCTCGATGCCCAACGTCCGAGCGCATCAGAAACTGAGGGCCAAATCGAAACACATATAAGACCAGTAAGCGATTATCTTGGAGACAGTTTTGCTCAAGTCTCACATCCAAAACTTCGAAGAAAAAAGTGTGGAAAATCATCAAGAAAATCAAAGGGAAGAACACCTGCCCCACTGTGAACCACCTCAAGTTTTCTGATTCTTTAATAACAGAGAAAAAAGCAGTTGCTAATCTGCTTGCTTCAACCATTGAAAAGAATTCCTCCTCTTCTAACAAGTCAGCCAGTTTGTCAAAAACAAAGCCCTTAAAGAAAAATCACCCTGCAACTTTTCGTCAGACAACGTGGAAGACTACAATCTTCCTTTCACTTTAAATGAATTGAAATCCGCCTTACTTTCTTGCAACGATTCCTCTCCGGGTATAGATGAAATCCATTATAAACTTCTGAAACATCTTCCGCAAAAAGGTCTGCACATCCTGCTACATGTATACAACCATGTATGGACTACTGGATTCTTCCCACCATCTTGGCGAAAAGCCCTCATCATTCCTATTCCTAAACCTGGAAAAGATCTCTCCAACCCGTCAAACTACCGTCCAATAGCTTTGACCAGCTGTGTCTGTAAACTGATGGAGAAAATGGTCAACGCTAGACTCATGTGGAAACTTGAAACCGACGGCCTTTTGGCGAAAGAACAGTGTGGTTTCCGTAAACATCATACTACAGTGGACCATTTGATTCGTCTGGAATCTACGCTTCGGAACGCCTTTCTGAACAAACACCACGCAGTGGCTATATTCTTCGACTTGGAGAAAGCCTACGATACCACCTGGAAAGCTGGAATTCTTCATGATCTCCATGATCTTGGTTTTCGGGGTCATTTTCCACTTTTCATTCAAAATTTTTTGGCAGACCGACAGTTTCAGGTCCGGGTTGGCACCACTCTCTCTGATGTTCATGAGCAGGAGTTGGGTGTTCCACAAGGGAGCATACTGTCTCCGGCCCTATTCAGCATCAAGATTAACAACATTGTCAAGTCAGTTCAGCAGGGTTCAGACTGCTCATTGTTTGTGGATGATTTTGCTGTCTATGCAACTGGAAGCCTGTACCCGAGTGTCCAGCGCAGGCTCCAGCTTTGTGTGGATAAAATTCATCAATGGGCGGATGAAAATGGCTTTTTACTTTCTCTCCTACGAAGACACAGTGCATTCACTTCCATAATTTTCGTCAGTTTTTTTTCCAGATCCTGAAATCAAAATAGGGAAATCTCCCATTCCAGCTGTCACAGAGGCCAAATTCCTTGGAGTTATTTTCGACCAAAAACTCAACTTTCTCAGCCATATTAAACACCTCAAAACCTCTTGCCAGAAGCTCTGAATATTCTGCGGGTCGTAGCACACACTGACTGGGGCGCTGATAAGAAACTTTGCTGCACCTCTACAGAGCCTTGGTCCGTTCCAAACTGGACTATGGTTGTGCTGTGTACGGCTCTGCCAGACCGTCGTATCTAAAACTCTTGGACCCCCTATCCACCATCAAGGGCTTCGTCTCTGTCTTGGAGCATTCCGCACCACCCCTGTGTACAGCCTGTACGCAGAGGCAGGTGAACCTTCACTGTCCAACCGCAGGCTGAAACTGTCTTTGAATTACTACGTCAGACTGTTCTCCGAACCTGAAAACTGCCTATGACTGTGTCTTTTGACCCTCAGTTTCAAAGCAAATTTGACAAAACAACCCTAACTGTATTCCGCCGTGTGGTCTTCGTATGCAGCCTCACGCACAGAATGCAGGTCTAGACCTAGGAGTTGTGTCCGATTTTTCCAAGTTTCCGGATCAACCTCCGTGGACCTTTTTCACACCAGAGATTCGTTTTGATCTTGCAGCTTTTCGCAAAGAGTCCACAGCTCTCTAGCATACAAGGCTTTGTATGCTGACCTCTGTTCGAAATTCTCATCCTATCAGAAAATTTTCACTGACGGTTCCAAGTCTGAAGATGGAGTGGCCTGTGCAGCCTACTGCTCTGGTGCACCTTCTCAAATACTGTTAGAACATATTCCTTCAGACGCTTCTGCTTACTCTGCTGAAGTTACAGCTCTGGTTCTGGCACTACGGATAATCTCCCAATCTACGAAGAGGGACTTTCTGGTTTTGTCGGATTCACTGTCGGCTTTGGAGGCCATAGCTGGCCGCAATCTTCAGCACCCGAACTTTTTACACTTTTTTGAACTTTTTACCAAGTTGACAGCGGAGGGTTACAACATTCTTCTGGCTTGGGTTCCTGGTCATGTCGGCATCGGAGGGAGAACGAAATGGTGGATCGTTTGGCCAAGAATGCCGTACGAGAGAAACTGTCAAACACACATATCCCCTGCTCAGATTTGAAACCCAAAAATTAACGATTGTAAAGACCTCTGGCAGGAGGATTGGAATACACAGACGGATAACAAACTCTTTCAGATCCGTCCAAACCTAAAGGAGTTCCTCCCGTCTTCGTCTCTGGTGGTCGTAAAGAAGAAACAGTTCTGTGCCGGCTGCACACCGGCCATTCGTATTTTACCCATTCCTACCTTTTAAAGAGTGAAGAAGCTCCTTGGTGCATTCCATGTCATGTGCCACTCACAATGAAAAATATTCTTTTAGAGTGTTGGGATTTGCACGATGTGAGACACAAACATTTTACAGCAGATTCCATGAAAACCTTGTTCAGAGATGTTCCGCCTGACGCGATCTTTGAGTTCTTGAAAGAGGTT
>JADBJO010026256.1:10000-22741 GCA_016801955.1 Conus betulinus | reverse complement strand
TGCGAGTGAGGTTTACCTAAATGGTTGTGTCTCGGGTTTCTTGTATTGGTTTTATATGTGGTTGTTGAGGTCAAGTGGTATGTCTCATATAATATTTCCTACCTTTTGTTTGCTGTCGATGGCGATTTTTAAGTTATGGTTTTGGAAAATCACCATCCAGCAACTTAACAGAGCAGCTAGGTGTTGCAATGAACTGCAAGAAATATTGAATTATACACAAAGCTTTTTGCTCTTATGTCTCAGATTATAGAAATAGTGGTGTGTGTGTATTGTGATAGCCCTTCATATCTGCAGTTGTAGATGATTTCCGCCTAACTGACAGTATGTGCTTGAGTGGGTGAATGGGGAATAAATAAATGCTTCTCAAAATGAACCTTCAGCAAGCTTATAGTCTCCAAAGTGGGAGACCATCTCCAATGGGGAGAAGCTCACTACATATAACTCCTGGTCAGATACCGGTATTTCAAAACCTGATTGTTTCTCCTCAGTGACCGCGGAAAGTAGTAATTTTGACTCCTCTGCCTTTTCGGTTTTAGATTTATATATAACAATAATGCTGTCAACACTGCCCACAGAGTTCATTTTTTTGTCCAAGCTTTCACCAAAGAGGCTTCTTCAGGACACTGATGCTACTTACTTTTATAGCTATATATAACTACAAATCAAATATATATGATATATATATATATATATATATATAGATTATTATATAGAAATATTCCCTGTAAACCTTTTTTTTAGCATCTTTTTTCTTGCTTACTTGCTAGTATGCTTGTGAAAAGAGTGGTTTGGAGGCAAAATATGGCGAGTGAGTCAAGAAAAAGATGTTAAAAAGAGGGTTTAAAGGCCGAGAAAATATGTCGATGGGTTTGACCCCCGTATATTGTCCTTCTCTAACCCTTTCCAGTTGAATTTGTCTAGCACGTAGTATAGCAGTACTGCTGTCTTCTTTAAAACCACCATATTATCAATCCAGATCAAGAGCACCAGTGTCAGCATCTCTTCTTTTGAAAAAAAAGTCAAAACTTAGCACCTGAATATGTTCATGGTAATTGAAGTATGAGCTACTATGAATATAACGTCTTAATCAAACAGGCTTTGCTCTCAGACTAGACACTTGTTCTTTGTTTTTGCTCGTTGTTTTTCCTGTTTGTTTGTTTATAATGGTAGGCGGCACAGCACCTTTATCTTACCAAAACGTATGGAAGAGAATCTCTATTGTTAGTCTGAGAATATATGAATTCATTTTCATGTGTCTGACAGTGTGTTGCCAATGTGTGCAGGCTATTTGAGTGAGGGCGCTCGAGGGGATGCGATATTGAACACAAAAATGAATATGAATGGAAAGTTGTGGCCCAGTATAGATGCGTGCTATAACAGTCTACTTTTATATGCTTTTAATGATTAAGAAAGCATACGAAAAACAAATTTAAAAAAGAGCAGTTTTGGATATATGCATAAAAAGTCTTCCTTGATAATATTAAAAAATAATCGATAATGCATGAAGACAAGCAGAAAGCCAAAATGCCTGAAATGAGTACATGCCACCGGAGTCTTCATGGACACAATCTATGATAATTCATGAAGCATAACAAAACAGAGTCCAAAAAAAGAACAAGTTTCATACTGTCATACTTCACAGTGATTTTACACATCCTTTTCTGGTTTTAAATTGCCTTAGCATACGTCTTTTCGTTTTCTTTTCTTTCTTCTTTTGTTAAAAAAAAATGTTTAATTAAACAAAGCGCTACATCTTTTGCTGAGAAGATATTAGTTCATTAAAACGCATCTCCTGTGCTTTGCGCCGTTTCTCCAGTATTATGTTCAGAGTGTAGAGGAACGGATTGAGTGCTGAATTGAGTGGTAAACACAAATAGCCAATTTCCCACGTTGACCTCCCCTGGAATGACGACGCCACTGGCTGCCAGGACCCCACACAGACCGATAGGAAACCAGCACAGAAAGTCGGACATGGCAACAGAAAGGAGACGCCTGGCAATAGTTGTTTCTTTGGATTGTGAATTCTCCGTGGATGCATCTTTGGCATTCGTCAGCTGTTTAGATGCGCTGTTACTCCTCACTGCCCAGTAAATAAGAACTTGACCCACACCAATCATGAGAAAGAGAATTAGGTTGAAGATAATCATGATACTGAACGAGTAAATGTGACCAGGAAAATCAGCTCTGGTGACAGGCAGTGGAATGCAGATGCCAGTCTGGTGGAAAAACTCCAGTGTAAGGTTACAGGGAGCAGAGGCACCATTGCCAAAGAAATTCCTAATGCCCACATGATGACACAAGCCATGTGAGCTGATCTGGCTCTAAATCGGATCTGGCTAAAGGAAAATGGAGCACAAGGAAACGATCTAATGTGATGAAACAGATCAGGAATGCTGATACTTCAGATGACAGCAAGGACATGAACCCTGCACCTCTACAAGCTGAACTCTTTTTCCATGTGGTTTCATTCCAAATGTAGCGACCAGCGTAAATCTGGTCTGCGACACCAATAAAGACTAAATATACACCCATTAAAAAGTCAGAGGCACACAGATGAAGGACAAATATAACAAAACCAGTCTTGATGCTTTCTGACAAAAAGTAGATACGATAGAGAAAACCACTAAAGTTTCCCAGAACAGCGAGCACTGCAAATACTGCAAGGGCACAACGGTAAAGCAGTGGATTTTAACAAATCGTCGCATGAGGAGATTTCATCAGATGGGGCCAGACACTCACCTTGGAAATTGTCTGGTAAAACAACGGGACAACACAATTTATAATTGTCTGTGAAAAGTTTTCTGAGATCTGGTCATATGTTTCATGACATCTGGAGCAAAATCAGTTATAGGACAGCTCTGTAAATCAAGAAACTGAATATTACGAAACAAATGTCGTTCATGCAATGCCTTTATTTTATTCCCTGACAAATCTAGTCTTTGTAAACTGGGCATAAGTGCTGACAATGTAGTGATGTTTAGAGAATTTGCTTGGACATTGGAAATATTGAAGATCGCTAGTGATGGGTAAACAGATTCCTTTGAGAAATGGAAAAAATCTGCCAGACATCGGATTAGCTGCCAGATTTAATCGTCGAAGGTGAGGCATTCCATCAAAATGACTGAAATTGACAGAGTGAAGAAGATTCATACTAAGATCTAAACTGTGAAGATTCGGTAAAACAACTTCTGTTAAATTCCTCCATTCACATGACTGTACACCTAAGTGGATCATCATGATGTTGTGAGTGACGTCACTCATACGGATTCCACTGCCCGAAGCGTCAGGTATCGCAACTGTGGGAAAGAGCTGATGTGAAAAGTGTGATTACAGGTGAAGGCAAAACCGTAACAAACACAGGAATCAGGACATGTATTATCGCACATCAGTTCATCATCATGCAGAAGACATTGTGGCAGACCATCACACAGGTGATTCACGTGCGCACATATATTGTTTTGTGTCTGTCCCGACATCGATAACCCTGGGCATGTCTTGTAGTTCTTACAGTCAACTTCGTCTTCATGATCTGGACAGTCCATCATGTCATTACACCTGACATAGACAGGAAGACAGTAACCATTATTGTGACACTGAAAATGAGTCTCTGGGCACTGTGTGTTGTTTTCTGGTAAAGGGGTCACAGTGAATCCTTCAGGTATATCGAAATTTACTACAGCTGGGGGCTTAACTGGGTAAGTGAATAATCCCTGTCAGTACAAAATATCCCATCGTCATCCTGTATGCAGACCCTGTTGCTGTAGCAGGGTTTCCCATCTCTACGCACTGAACAAAAGACATCCAAAGTACTGAAAACCTTTAATGCTTAAAGAAATAATATAACAGAAGAAAAAGCACAGTCAGGCCTTGTGTGTAAATTTGGAAGCCTGTATATTCGATAACGGATAGCAAAAACCAGGGTTGTTCATAAACGTGAAACCCCCTGACTACGTAGGAAGGGGTTTTGAGGGGTGGAGAGAGAACAGTAAGAATGTACATTCATTAATTTTGTCGTTGTTGCTGGATTTTCTTTGCAGATCTCACGACATTTTTGAGTGACCTCTCGGAAGTGGAGTGTATGTCTAAAGAAAAACATATTGTTTTTCCACACCTTTCACACATGATGGAATGCCGCTGGCACTTTTAAAGGTCTGCTGTAAATTCTATGGTCTGTGTTGCCCTAGTTTTTGAATGGAACTTTCTAGAGATGTAAACTTGTCAAGAGCTCCATCTTAGGCTGGTTCATAAAACAAAAAAAAAAAAAAACGTCTATGCGGGATTGACAATGGTCAACTAGCGTGAGAGAGAGAGAGAGAGAGAGAGAGAGAGAGAGAGAAGAGAGAGAGAGAGAGAGAGAGGTTTAACTAACAACTTTAAATTACATGAGCATGCTATTTTTCTTCATCTTAGAGAATAAAGGACAGGAAGAATTTGTAGGCATGAAGGCCATGCATACTTTCACTGGGACCTTAGACTGAAGATTAAAGAAAAATGACGTAACAGCTGTTACACAAAGAAACCGCACCTGGAACCAAGTCAGTATTTAGCTGAGAGTGTTCCTCTTTAGGAAGCAAATCCTGGGTGGAGCGTTCACATCACTTCAGGCTTGATGGTTGGGCATTAAATGATCGCCAGAAACGCCATCCTTCAAATGGTTCGAATTAATCAATTCAATCTCTGGTAAGCCTCTCTGAATTCATGATATTATCTCCCCCGCCATTGTTTGAGCACACTTTCTAAAAATGAGTTTTGTGACACAGCCATACCTGCTTACTATCACATTTTGTCCAGCACTGGCTGTGGTAAGAGATTTACGTTCTTGTCAGCAACTGAAATATTGCATAAAAAAATCCTTGTAAATGTGCTGTTATTTAGCCATCCGTCTCCATATCTAATTTTGTCTAGACAAGATAGCAGATCTTGTAATGGCAAAAGATATGGTTCAATGAGCGAATCCGCGAGACTTTCACGCCATTAAGGCAGATCTAGGGCTGCTGACCAGATGCTGCTACCGTGTAGTGCTGACCACTGGCGCGAGGCGCCCGATTGAGGCGGTGGGGGTACAATCAAAAAATGACAGTCTGCAGTAAGCTTCATACTGTGCAAGCAACGAAGTTAGCCCTTCCACATCCTGGTTTCTCTTGCTGTTTCCTTCTGAAAAGGGGTGAGCGCAACGGGGAACTATTAAGTGAAAAACAGGAAAAAACCGCATACGCCGAAGACAACACGGCATTCACCTCTTCGTCAGATAAAAACGTGATCCACTGATATTTTAAAACACCAGTCAAGCAAACAAAAAAAAAGCTGCCGAGGTCCAGGTCATATAAGGCGTAAGTGCAAAATCTGTGTCCAATGTTTGTATCTAGTTGCATATCGTGGGAAGTAAAAAATTGCATTCAGTCAAGTGGTAGTGGAAAAAATTCCAAAAAAAAAAAACTGCCATCCAAAGACCGGACGATGTGTGTACTCTATTTTTTGGCGAAAGGTCCAACGTTGATAAGCGCGAAACATACTGTAAGTTGCCATCAATTTTTAAACATCGCATTGAAATGCCGCAAATCTTTCACAGAAACCCTACACAAACCGGTTTTTGCACAATCTGTCCGGCTCGTACTGGACAATACTTTGAAAAACGTTGACTAGGGTGCTTGTGCCCCAGAGAGTTGTTCACAGTTTCTATTGGCCGTATGGCACAGGTGGGGCTTGGGTCAAAAAAGGTTTAGCCCTGGTATGCATTGTTCCCTTCCTATCCTTCTGATTAAAATGCATTGACAAGAGGTGAAATTCATAACATGCACACCAACAAAATCAGTCACAAATACCTTAGCTAGGGTAAAAACAAAAACCAATTTATGGCTATGTCGTGTTGATTGTGGGCCAAAAAGGAGCAAGCGTACACACTGACTCTTTTTCTGGTTTTGCTAGGCTCCATTCACACCCAAAATCAAGCTGCCACTCAGGGAACCAAGCTGACTTTCTTGCTAAGGACTGGGAATGATGAGCCTATCGTGTGACAGGATGTGTCTAATCAATTTAGGAAAACTCGATTGTTGTAAAGTCATAGACCGTGTGCTCTTCACAGTTCATACGCGATGGCGATATCATTTCCTAGTTTTTTTTCTTTCTCTCACTTGTGCTAGAGTGTGGTGCGTAGCCAGACAACTTCAGGGTTGGAATCAAATAACCTCAAAACAACTTCGACACCATTGACGCGACTTACGGCGTTAACGTCCTTTGGTTCTTGATCATCATTATATAATCGCAACCATTTTACCAAGCCATTAGAGGTAGGGTGTCAATTTGTTACAAATTGGAAGGACTAATTGCCGGTATGACTTGCTTCCTTAATACCAGAGTAGGCACGTCTATCATGATATTATGACGGTGGACGCTTGCCTTTCAACAAAAAAATAAACCGGGTACCGCATATGTCCAACTTCCGGGGTCCGCAACTACAGAAGACGTGTGGTATCATACTATCTGTGTCTAGATCGATGCTGTCTGTCAGCGCGATCTTCTCTACTTATGTCTAATCCATTACCCCCCCTCCCATCCATCCCGGCCTACAGATAACCACATAAGTTCCTATCAAGGGAGCTTGACAGGGTCAGTTCGCCTTAAGCAGAGGGATGCTGCTAACCTACATCGCTCATCTTCTTACGTGTGTAACCAATTGCTCCAAGACAATATGTTATAATATATAGCGACATGGCACCGTTCATGTTTCATGGTGAGAGTTTGCCAAGTATAACAAGCGTAACGTGCCCAAGGCTACTAGTTGGGGCAAAAGGGGGAGCAAAAAGCAGGGTGTCCATACTTCCTAACATTTGTGAGGGAATCTTCAAACGTGTTACAAACATTGGGAGGGGCCCAGACCAAACATGGTAGTGCATTCATTATACTTAAGTCCTTTCCACTGTAACATCTGCTTTAGCTGTATCTCTGGTGTGATCAGGATGCACAAAAAACTCTGACAGTGCGCAGGGTCCTGGGCTATTCCATTCACTGAACCGCATTTTACAATCATCCGCATGAGATCCATTAAGTCATAGAACTCAATTGTAAGATCCGCGTGTTGTTGGTTGGGTGTTTTAGGATGCTCACAGAAACCGAGTGGAAAAACGCAAGACCTGCAGTCAAAATCGATCATAGTTCTGTATTGGTCCATGGTGAAGCCATCACTAATTAAAGCGTGCGAACGGGTCAAAGTCAGGTGTGCTCGTTATACGATGGTGTTCCAATAAATGTGACGGGGAAATTGGGCGGATGAACGTATTAGGTTCGTGGCTCCATTTAGGAAGGGGGGAGGCCCCCTGTAAAGATTTTCTCGAAAAATGAAAGCATATTCCAACGATCATGATCTTCTGCCTTGGGGAAAGCACGTACTGTGGAAATGGGCGCAAACAGTCCCCAAAAGAATGGACGTTAGGGATGAAAAGAATAATCTTTAAATATGTAGGGCTTGTCGCAGATACGAAATATAAAAACGTTACTGACCAGATCATCTGTGGCACTTTGGGGTAACTGTGACGTGTTTTGTTGCGAACTGGATGCAGAGTTTGTTCTCTCCCTGTTTATAACTGGAGTTGTAACTCTAATTTGTTGGTCCTAATAAAAGGATCTTTTCCCCATCAGGTTTCCATGTTTGTCAGAATCTAGAGACCTGCCTTTAGTTAAAGGCTACTGTTTTGTTTGCATGAGATCTCAGCTACTATGTCCACACAGAGAGGTTTTCAGAGTTGCATATTCCAGTAAAGCAATGGCATGAATACCTTTACCTACACTTTCTTTCTGGCTTGCCTGTGGCAACATATTGCTCAAAAGGCTCTGCTGGCGCAATGGCTGCATGCAGGATTACTCATTGTGTTTGCTCGATAAGGAGGTCAGCATTGCGTGATGGCCGGCAAAATTTTGGCATTAACATTTCTGTGCCGGAAAATGAGAAGACGAATGATTGCTCGTTCCTTTTGCGTGAAGATAACCCAAGAGTTTCGGATTTTATCATGTTTTCTCCTGTAATCCGTTTTGTCTGTATTGTCTGGAGAAACTAGTGCACCTCTTGTTCCACAATGACATTGGGGAGTGTTATGACAGGTCACTAATGCACCTCCATGTTCTGTGCAAGTTCTTATCCCTTTTCCTCATTGTGGTTTTGGTGAAACTAAACATTGGGAAAGCACTCAGCTTGTCTTCCTGTTCATCTTATTCTCCCTCAGTGACAGTGCAGGTGTTTTCTCTTCATTTCCTTGGTTCTGTTTCATTTTTAGGTCATTTCAGTGCATAATCATGAACGTCCTTCTACTATATTTTCACATCCTCAAATTGCGTTTGACATTTAGTTTTTAACTTTGAATCAACTGATGCCCCAAACTTCTTCGCATGTTTTTCTTACCGCCTGTCTCTTTTGGAACTATCTTACATTGCATTAGAACGCGTTGGAGTGGGTTATCTTCTGAAAGGAACAACAGTAAATTTGAAATCGTGATGTACCATAGAAATGACAGAGTTAACTTATTTACATGTTGAAATGTCGATTGGTATCTGGAGGGTGGCTTACACAGAAATAATTGATAACCCACAACATGTTTAAATGATGGGCACTCGTGTAGCCACACACATAACTATTTCAAACTTAATGTGTCTGCTGGCAGGGGGCAGGATTTTATTGTAGCTAATGCCTGGCACCAAACTGGCTGCTTTCTCCCTTGAAACTTTTTCATGTAAGCATCACCTGACCAAAGGCAAGAAAGAAGTAATAATACAGGCTTTAGCTCTGGTTAATTCATGTCTATAACTAATGATAAGGGTCAAAAGAAGCTAAACTGACTCAAGTGGTGAAGAATCTGAAAGTGTTGCTGGACTACGACAAAAAAAAGCTGAGTAGGGTTGTGTATGGGGCAGCCATATTGAACAGCATTAAAGTCTTGATACTGAGAGGGCATAGACATGAAATGAAAAAAAAAATGAATCCGAAGATTCCAGCGTTGCAAGTAATATTCAGATGTTTTATCTAAATATGAGAAAGTGGGCCTTCAGGAGCAGATAAGAAGATAAGGGAGATGTTTTGGGAATGTGAGAGCACGAACCTTTCCATTTCCACAGTCCTTCATGCCTTCCGTGCACCCACGCGATCACAAAAGTCTTCGTCACGTCCATCTGAACAATCCTCTCGATAATCACACCACCAGACTGTAAGACACGAATTCCCTTGATGGGTCACAATAAAAATACGGTTGTGGCAGCCCCTTGGACATACTACAAGTCGCCCTGCTACCATGTCTCAGTGTTCTCCAGTTCTCTGCACTGACTCTTCACATCACAGGCCAATATGGTCGTGAGTCAGGTGCTGCATGGGACAGATTTCGAATGAACACGTGACGTGGTCGTGCTGCCCGGAACTGGGAGTGTGACAGGTGTGCTGATATGATCATGATCGGAAAGCAGAGGGAGTTCACATACAAAGCCGTCTAATGGGTCACTACAGAAACACATACTAAAACCGGGAAAGTATGAATCCCAACAAGCACACCACGTCCAAAGACTGTACACCAATCTCCTTTTCCTTTCGTCAAAAAGAGAACCACAGCTCCACTCTCCCAGATAGAGTGTGTGCATACCTGCGAAAATCCTCATGGAACTCAGATTAAACACACACACACACACACACACACACACAAGCGCACGCCGCACGCACGTCAGCACACACACACACACACACACACACACACACACACACACACACACACACACACACACACACACACACACACACACACACACACACACACACACACCGGACACACACACACACACAAATGCACAAACAACAATCGCCAGTTCTATGAATGAGGAAAAAACATGATACCTATATCCAAAACTCTTTGTAATGTTCTAGGCACAGTTTTAGCCTGCAGTAGGGAACACTTTTTACGCCCCCTCCCCCCGTCTTTTGCATTATGGGTATAAAACAGCACCAGTCACATGGTCAGATAAAGAGACGTCATTCGCCTAATCACCTCTTTGTCCCAAGTCACTACAAGAATCCAGGGGCCATTCAGGAGGTAGAAGAGCCACACAGACCTTCGAGGTAAAAGGACATAGGTGCTTCAGGTTCGACAGAAATAAAGTGTAGCACTGGAGAGGTACTGACCTTTGTCAGGTATATTATCCACACTTACCTTCATAACACGCATATGGGAGACTTGGAATAACAGGTGATGAAAATACATCCTGACACAGCAGAGCTTCAACTAGTTAACTCTTATCGCCCCAAAGAGAAACCTCTATCTTTTCAAACCATAAGCAGGACAGACTCCAAAATGACTGTCGTGGATATTTCAACATCCACACCTGCGAATCTGATCCTGATCAACACTTTCTTCAAACCTGGCCTTCTGCACTGAAGACATTCACACACAATGCCCAGCCAGCGAGAGGCTGGAAAACAGTAGGATGGCATTAATGGTAGGTCTGTATCCCTGCACTTAAATCTTTGAATCTCAGGAAAGGCCATCTTCCCACACTAGACTGCACTGAGCTATCACACCAGGTTCCCTATGAAATACAGAACAGTCCTGGCCGCAATGTGCATTGCGCGTCATGTCAACATTAGGCTGTCTTAAAACATTGCCTCTGAAAGAAAGACCCTTTTCACCAGGGAGTTTAAAACAACACACCAATAATCTCACTTTACTTCTCAAACAATAGAAACGTGCATTAGGACATTGAACTAAGATACCACATAAGCAAGCACACAAAATAAACAGTCTTGGTTGTTACATAGGATTCAGGGGTGTCGCATTTTGTAGAATTTTGCTGCTGTTGCACCGATCCAGATTTCTCCACCGGGGAAATATTTCATGACTTCCTCGAAGGCCTTCACTTCCTGGGCAGTCTCCAGACTGACCAGAGAAGCTCCCATTTTTCGGCACTCTTTCTTGGCCTTCGAACGGGAGATTCTGTAATTTGCTTTAAAGTTAAAGATGTAGCAGCTCCCTCCAGCAGAAACCTGCCAGGAAAAAGGACAGAACGCAAGTAGGATAACAAGGGTTAACAATATGCATGAGAACATGAAAGCATAGGGGCATAGGTTTTATATGGTATATGGTATTTTTTATTATTATTATTATTATTATTATTATTTGTTGTTGTTATTATTATTATCGTCATTAATATTCATCATTATTATCGTCATTAACATCATCATTATCATCATTATTATCATCATTTTTTATACTGTTATTATCATTATCAATCCTAGTATTATCATCATCATTATCATCATTAAATATTATTAATCATTATTTTCATTATGTCATTATCAATATTTATGATCATTATCATCATTATCATGATTATTTTCATCATTATCATTATTAGTATATCGTTATTCTTGCTGTATTTGTTGTTGTGAGTAAAGAAGAGATAGAGTAAGAGAAGGAATTAGTAAAGGGAGGGGAGAAAGGAACATGAATAATGTATAAACGAGGTAAGTAATGGACTAGTGTGATAGTGTACTTGTTGAGGGCACAGCGGGCTGGCATTGTGGGGGTGGTTAGGCACATGATGTTTTTTGGATGATGATGGTATCAGTTGGGGCAGAGGGTCCCTAGTCTGGCACTCAGGTAGGATCCCTGCGTGATACGCTCAGAGATGTCACTTTGTAAATGCCAAAGCGTCAGGACTTTCACATGACTGATTGTTCCGGATGTGCGCTTGGTTCGTGTGTGTCTGTGTGTCTGACTCTCCCAGAAATGTGGATCCGTGTTTGTGCTTTCCTACCACACACCCACACACACTCAATCGCACATAGACAGCCAGGCAATACAACCGTATTCTTTTCTTATTTTGTCTATGCTGCCTGAGCCATCAAACAAATTCAAAACATCATCATCAATAAACACAAATAACGCACAAGGAATTAACCACTTCCTAGAAAAAAACAAAACAAAAAACAAAACAAAAAACCTATCAATTAACAGGAACACACTGAAGTAGCACTCTGCTACATTTGAGGCACCAGCCTCCACTTCCAAGAGCTGTGGCTCTGTTACTACACAGAAACAAGGATCTCACATATCACAAGAACGACGCTGATGCTGCAGGTCGTTGTCAACACAGGCGGTGGTTCTGTCTCAGCAGGACCAGCGCAGGGCACAGCTGGCAAACAGGACTTAGGAACTCGAACCCAAGGCGACGACTTCTCTCTCGCAGAAGAGGCGCTGGCACAGCTAGCTTGTCGGGTAGATACTGACATGCAGCAGCCTCTCGCACACCGGCACGGTGGAGAATGGGGACACACAACAGGCCCCGGACCCGAGGTAGGGACAGGGACAACCAGTTCCCAAATACACCTGTGGCACACAACCTGGGGAACTGGCCGTCACAACAACTAAACTGAGTCCCTTGTCGGCTGGACTGGGTAGTCGAACTAGCCAAAATTTCTTTAGAGACTGGGTGGCTACCATCGTTCACCCGACTTACACGGTGTGCAGATGAACACCAGTTAGCCAGCTTAGCCAACCGGTTTTCTAGCGGAGTTATTGTAAACACTGTGATTGGACAAAAATCTGTCCGTCACACTGATGTTGTGTTGGGGATGGCTGGAGTACAGCGATATTGGTTTCGGTCGATGATGGCAGATGTAAACAAGTGTTCAGAAATGTGCGTCTTTCAAAAGATGAAGAAGCTCAGTGGTACATTCCATGTCATGTACCACTCACAGTGAAACATGTGCTTTTA
>JADBJO010026256.1:0-7500 GCA_016801955.1 Conus betulinus | reverse complement strand
AGATCTCCCTCAAGCCAGATTCTTACTGTTTTGAATTTGGTTGGATTCCATTAAATGTTTAGGTGTAAATAATCGCTGACTGCATTTACTTACTCAAGTAGCCACTTCTGCATTTCACACATCAGCTATAATCCTGATATATTTCCCGAACATTGTAAATACTCTCAGCGTTTCTTCAAAGGACTTCTCCCCCACTGTTTAATACTTTCTGCTTTCCGTGTACAAGTATTTCTTTGGCCTTTAGTTCTGAAATCCAAACGCACGAGGTAACGATGTAAGATGAAACTAGATTCCCTTTTTAAACCACTGAGGTAGTTGTCCGTTATTAAGTACAGTTGTTTGATACCTTTATAAAGAGCCTCAATCTATGAACAAATATCTTGACCAAAACCACCAACAACAAAACTAAACTATATTTGTGGCAAAAATAATCATATATTTTTGTTACATTTCACAATTGTCTGCTTTCTCTCAGTCTGAATGAGATAAGGTTTAAATAAACCTATCAATCTGTAACGTTGCAACAGCGCTAACTTGAAGCCTTACATGTTACCTGAAGTGGAGTTCTGTTCGTTACAAAACGTAATAGCTTACCCAGAGTCATCTGTCCAAAAACATCTTTTTTCCCAAATTTCTTTTACTTAAATGATACAGCTTACAAGAACACGTTTTGATGTGTTTCGGAACGATATGATCGACTTATATGGAAAACGAATATCAAGTACAAAGTATTGCAGGGTTAGAAATTGTCGTGTTATGAAACGTCTTCTTCACCGTAGCTCCCCCCCCCCCCCTCTCCATTACTTTGTTCAGGAAAGGTCTTTATTCATGGGTCATGGGAATATTTTAACACATGCTTACAAAAAGATTTCCTTTCTGACCTCTGGTATTTATTTTGTGTGTGTGCGGTTTCATTGATTCCACAGATTCAAAACTGAATGAATCAGTTTTTCAAAAGTTCCTTGTCAGTTGGAATTCAGTTGTGAATGCAGCTGGTACGTTGGGGTCTGAAGGACAGTCACTAAAGTTGGTTTATATTGTAAGTGTGTCATTGTTTGACCTTAAAGAATGGAAACTATTTCTTGAGAAAGAAGTCAAGACAGACAGTTGCAACTGGTTGCCCCATCTATCTGTCTCATCTTCTCACGAGGATGCTGCTGTTTAGCACTGATTAGCATATGTCAGTAGTACCCATGGAGGGAGTTACACTTTCGTATCCAGGTCTATTATTTATACACACTGTAAACATTTTACACTCTGCCAGTTGCCAAGTTCTGTGAACACCCCCCCCCCCCCCCCACACCCCAATTTGCTTACGCTGATATCGCAGAATTCAATTCACCCGTTGGAATGAATGTAATGGCCAGAACCTTTTAGCTTTACCTTCCCAGGTCCACATTTGTCGGAGGTGTAGGGACAAGGGGCCTCATCTTCATGCTCTGCACACTGAGGAGTAAGATCACAGGGGAAGTGTTTAAACAGGTCAGGCCACACTGACACTGAGCAGTTCCAGGTGCCCAGTCCTGGCAGTCGTTGAGGTTTCAAGTCTTCTGTGTAGAAAGAGAAATAGAGTGTAAACGGTCTGCACTCTGAACTACGAAAACCAGTGAAATAGAACAAAGACATGTGGCGCTCTTCACTACCTACATTGCCAACGTCTTCAGGGAACTGGAACAAAGGGGGGTAACGAATTTTGAACGTTTTAAGAAATTTCTGCCTGGAGCTACACCGACCAAGTAATATCGTCATTGACCTGTAGCGTTTTCTTCTCTGCCAGCTGTTGACGCTCAGCATGATGATGTGATCAGCTGGTCTGGTCAGAGTGACACAGCTTTGGATGACTGTTGGACATGGGGTGGATCCATCCAGTCCTGGGGTCTGTATGTACCCTGCACAAAGCAACTTCTGTATCATCTTAAAACTGGTCATGTCACGAACGCAAAAAAAAAAAAAACATTAGTTCAACAACAATGTTTTCCATCCCCACAGTATAAACATTAAAAGGGGTAACCACAGTGATTGGCAGTGTGTTTTTTTTTCAGTGGTATTGAACGATAGATTTCAAACGTTTGGGTCCATGTAATGGACATGACTTAAATTGTCGAAATAGTCTATTGCAAGTCATACCTGCTACCTACAACTATGGAAACTGGTCGCCAAACAAAGCACTGTGAACATGTGAGTTATGTCCACAATGGGCAGATTCCAAATGTGGTCCCAGATGGTTTGAATTACTCGACACAGTTTTAGTTGAGTGATATGCATCCCATATCTTTGAATACAGTTACTACATATATGAACGCTTGATATACCTGGGCAAAGAAGAAGATGAAGAAGAAGAAGAAGAAGAGAAGAGAGAGAGAGAGAGAGAGAGAGAGAGAGAGAGAGAGAGAGAGAGAGAGAGAGAGAGAGAGAGAGACTGTTTTGGAAAAAAAAAAAAAAACAGCAACAAGCAACCAGGCCACGCACAAAATATACAAATCCAAACACACCAGATTCATAAACTAAGTTGATGAACCTTGTCATTCTGTGTTTACAATAATGCTTTTAGATACATTTAGGCTCTCAATGGCATATAAACATTCAGGTCTGTCTGACTAACTATGCATGCATGTGGCCATCAACTCTGAAAGATTGGATCCGAAAAGGACACACACACACACACACACACACACACACACACACACACACCTTACTGTGTGACAGACCGTTTTCTGTCTGGTCACAAATTTTTACAACTGCGTTAGCCGGAACATGTTCACCAGCAAACCGGTTGATTAGTTTACCTGACTGACAGCTACTCACCTGCGCTCTGTATAAGCCAGGTGAGCTAAAACGGTCAGTCAGTCTCTACAGCAGCAGTTCCGGCAATGCAACTTCCAGTGCCTGAAGAGGAACTCCGCACTAGTTGCTGTGGCAGTCAGGTATTTCATTCTTAGCGATTTGAAATCGCAAGCCAAAATCGTTCTCCCCTCCTACAGGCGACTGTTACCTTCTCAGCGCCTAGTAAACGTTTTTAGAAAAGAAAAGTATTTGTTGTCGTTTGGTATATATCTTGTGACTTGATAGGGCGATAGGAGGAAATTGTTTTTAGAAAGTATGAATAGAAAGAAGAAAAAAAAAATATGCTGACGAGTGATCAGAAAAGGAGATGGCTTAGCTAGTTCATGGTGTTATGATGGAAAACAGTTTTGTTTATTTTTGCTGATGTATGAGAATGACACAATGATAGTAAGCTCTGGAAGTGAGTGATCGAAACTATCATGCATTAATGGCTGGAAGATTTATTCTGAATGTTGATGTGGGGGAGCTAAACGGAAACCCTTTTGATATGTATTCATATGTTGATAAACAGGAAATCATGTCGATAAGTATTTAAACCATGTTTTGATATGAATACTGAATATCTATTTGTTGATAAACAAGAGTGTGCGGAAATCATTCCTTGATATGTATTTAAGGGCTGGTACTGTTACTTATGGATAATGTTATGAATGGAAATCATTCTTTGAGATGTATTGATTATGTAAAATGATAAAAACATTCTTACCTTGATGAAAGAGACAAAAGGAAATCATTTTTTTATATGCAATGATTATATTCTTGGTTTATCGTAAAAGGTCTATTGGAAATCTTGTCCTCCAATGTGTAAAACATGCTTTCGGAAAGGTCTATGTGGAAATCCTTCCCCCCCCCCCCCCCCCCCCCATGTGTAGAACATGATTTTAAAAAAGAGAATGTTCTATTGTGATGCTGTATCGAAACTTTGTAGATTTCGCTATGGGTATTTCCCCCCAAGTTCTGGTGAGATCAAAGTAACTCTTAATTATAAATATGATTAATAACCATGATGAATAATAGCCATGTTAAAGTAGGCTAGATAATCAATCTAGTTATCAGTTCCACCAGATAAAGTCGTGTGACTGGGAACTGGCTGCCACTGCGCCTGGGTCTGGGGCGTAGCCAGAGTCTACCCCTGTCTCCACCCTGCTGGGGGTGTGGAGAGGTCGACGTGGGAGTCGACTTTGACCCAACCTGCCACTGCGCCCGGGTCTGGAGCATAGCCGAGATCTAGTCCTGTCTCCACCCTGCTGGGGTGTAGAGAGAGCTTGACGTGGGAGTCGACAGTGACCCGACGTGCCAGCTATGCCAGAGCTGCCGCTGCTGCCAAGCCAGAGCCGCCGCTTTTGAGGTATTTGAACCAGCGACCTGTTGTGCAAGTCGTATCAGAGCCGTCACTTCTGCTGTACCGGGGACATCGATTTTCTCTTTAAATTTGACTTGTTACGAATGTGAAGAACACACACACACACACACACACACACACACACACACACACACAATTTCCCACATGAAACCAAACCCAAATTCATACAATTTTAGTCTTAGATTAGAGGTCTAGTTTTTCTTTCCCCTATTATGTAACTCTAGGCTGTAGACTTTGTAAGGCAATCTGTGTTGTTCCATTTGTGTTATTCTTAGCCGTAACGAATACACTTTACTACTGAAGTTTAGTGTATAGGGTATCTATTGGTCTCTCACTACACCAGATCGTTCGGCGTTTTCAATTAAACACCAATAAATTTCTTTATAGCATACCAGCGAATTTTCTCAAGATGCATAGCAGCAGAATCAAAACCCCATATTTCAGCACCGTATTGTAGCATCGGTTGGACTTGAGCATCAACTGTTTTTAAAGATAAAATCAAAGATCCATATTAAACATTGTTAATTTCTTCAGTATACACAATAACGCATAATTAGCTCTACGTGAACGATCTTTATAAAGGAAGGTAAAGCTTAAGCGTGTAGAAAAAATACATGCCAAGGTATTTGAAAGCATTCACAATGGGCATATCAGTTCCATTATATATCCACCTTTCTCTGGCTGCAAGATATCTACCCTTCCTGAACACAACAATGTTATTTTCATTCATGTTTATAGTTACTCGAACTGAAGCAGATGCTCTTTCTAAACTGTTCAACTGGGTTTGTATACCAACTATCGTTTCAGACATCAGTCCAACATCCATCAGCTAAAAAAAAGCATGAAAATCTATTAAAAAAAAATACCTGTGAATTTTGCACCGTGTCGTCCAGAATTAGTCATTTCCTTCGTATAATTCATTAATGAACAAAGAAAACAAAATGGGACTATAAACATCCCCCCGCTTAACTCCAGTTTGTACAAGTTAAATAATTAGTCATATAATACTCCTGTTCGCAGAATCAAAGACTTCCCCATAATCAAAAAGGCAACATATAATTTACGATTCAAACAAATTATTCTGCACAAATGCCATTAAAGGGAACATGTGATCTACGATAGAGTAATGTCGTTTAAATCCAGCTTGGCATTTACCTGTGAGGTTCGTTTCCTCTACCCACTCCTGCAGTCTTCCCTTGATAACAGTATGTGTACCATTTACTACAAACATTACACAGAGAAATTCCTCTATAATTATTTGGAACATCAATATTATCCTTGTATATATAAAGAGAGAACTACTGATTTTGTCCATAGATCAGGAAAGCCACCCCCTTTCACATAGAGTATTGAAATACGTTGTAACAAAATCCAACATCAAATTAGACTTGCATGCATTTTTCATCATTTCACCAATTATACTATCACGGCCACTAGCTTTATGACTTTTCAGATTTTTCAAGGCCGTCATAATTTTATCCCTTGAAATTGGACGACTGAAATAATCGTCACTGGAATTAATATCATCACTGGTATCATTGTGATCATTTCCACCACCACTGCTTGCCTCATCTGTAGCATCACCTGTGTCTATGTCATTTTCAAGCAGTTTCTGAAAATGTCGAAACCTGTCTTCCAAACCAATGTTAATAGACGGTTGTTTTCCTTTATTGTTAATTCTATGCATTGAATTCCGAAACTCCCTCTAGTCATTCACGGAAGAAACCAACAGTTGTACTAAATTACTGTTCAACTGTTTACGTTTGTGTTTCAAAAGAGTTTTGTAGTCATGCCTGGTTGCACATTAAGAAAAATGATCAGGTGGAAATAATGTGCGACGAAATTTATTTAAAAGGTTACGAGTCTTTCGTTTACCATTACGACATTCTACGCCATACCAATCATCACAGAGATTGTTGTGCATTTACATCAAACAGTTTCTTTTTTTTTAAATATAAATACATTCAGCTGCATCTTTTAGGCAACGGTTAATTATATTCAAAGATTCATTAATATCAACATCAATTTTTCTAATTGCCATTTCTATTCTCTGCTGAAATTCAGGAGGGCATACTGTATCACCGAAAGCACTGGCATAAGTCTTATTTCAACTTTAAGTATCCAACAATGTTTTATTTTTGCATTATTTATGTTTTCATTAGAAAATCTGAATTTCATCATTAGAGACATATGCTCAGATTCAACCTCTTTCTAACACATGCAGTTCACAATCATTAACATGTTTTGCAAACAAAAACACGTGACATCATGAAATAATATTTATTGCGGACTTCCTGTTCGTACATACAGTTACTTAAATGCTTATAACCAAAACCAAAACGCAACCGAGAGAGAGAGAGAGAGAGAGAGAGAGAGAGAGAGAGAGAGAGAGAGAGGAGAGAGAGAGAGAGAGCACGTGTGTGTGTCTTAGCTATAGTTGCTGCGGACACACACACGCACACACCAGAATCTGCAAGTTTAGCAGCCCTGTCTCGTGTCGATCTCTTCTATTTGCGTCCTGTGTACAGAAAAGCCAAAGACGAAAGGGGGGAGGGGCAGCTCAACTAAGACTGTGCTATAAAGAGCCGCAGTGGCGAAGTGGTTAGCGTTGTGGACTCCCAGCTGGGAGGTTGTGGGTTCGATTCCCATCAGAGTCATGTGGGATTTTTCTGCCCCGACTGGCTCCTACCCAGAGTTGAGTTTGCTACAGGCTCAGTTGGGAAGACTGGGGACCACTCAGTCGAGTTCAATCCACTTAATGACTGCGTCTCTAAGAGTGTTACTCAAATTTCCTGACCAACACTGCACGTGTCTGTATTCTCAGGCCTGGTTGATGCCAGCATATATTATGAAAGGAAGCATAGAGTACAGCCTGTCATGCAGTATCAGACTGGAATGGAAATCCGTAGCATCATCTTCATCATCATTCCCATAGATCAGCATAAAAAGTCTCAAATTCTGTGGTCCTTCATGCCCTGCTCTCATGGTCTCAATGTCCTCTCCACGTCTGAGGCCTTGGTTTAGTTCCGTCAGAGTCACTGGTATCAGCGAGCCCATGGGAGTTGTCGTTGAACAGACGTGGTGGCGCCCTCCAGAGGGAGAGCTCACTCATGCAGGCTCCGCGACTAAGCAACTACTGTTGTCAGTAGGAGGATTAGAAGGTGGTGTCCCGCGTATGTTGGATCTGAACAGGCGCCACTGAACACCACCAAAGTGACTCGGCGCAGTGCAGTGTCGCCTCCGGTGGGTTGCCTCTTGATGACTTGACATCGACTGCTCCCTGAGGATTGCCA
>JADBJO010026255.1:0-22741 GCA_016801955.1 Conus betulinus | reverse complement strand
CAAACAGACATTTGAGGCCAGACGATAGAGATGGAGGAGAAAGACCAAAAAAAAGCCCAGTTTTTGGAGAGAGAGAGAGACCGACTGAGAGAGAGAGCCGTCGGAGAGAGAGAGAGAAGAAATTTCAAAATTAAATAAGAAAATATATGCGTCAATGTGCATGGGGACTCGATGATGGTCGGACAGATTAGCCATGGACACCTTGGCCAGGCAGCCAGCCCCAGTCAGACACCCGGGCCCGACTAGGACACGCAGATGAGAGTGAGAGCAAAGGTGCAACCTGGGACCGTTAGGTTTCTCTTTCCTTTTGTCGCCCCTCCCATTTACTCTCCCTCCTGGAGCCCGTTTGACTTCCCCAAGGTCTCCTGCCCCTCACTCTGGTTCCTCTACCGCCACCTGAAAGGTCACACTTACTTGTCTGGACCGTACATCCTTTTGACAGCCGTCGCGGTGAGGCGATACAGTTGTACACACCATATGATCTCGGCCCCGGCTCCCTTCCTCTCTCACTACACGCCTTTACACTCATACCTTGATCTGAGCGAGCGCAAAAACAAAAAAAAACATAAAAAAAACTGGGATGGATTCATATGACCATGACAGAGAGTAGAAAGAATCTGTGTATGTGTGCGTGTGTGTCGTGTGTTGAGCTTTAAATTTGCATTTTCTGGGAAAATGACCAGCTTTATTTATCCCTGCCCCTGCCAGTCTCCGCTCGCGTTTCCCCTCTGACCGGGTCCATGAGAACTAGGAATATTCACGTTGAGACCCCTTTTTAATAGATTCTAGAACCTAATCTGCCTGCGTGATGATACGTCACCACTGAGAACAACCGGAACTATTGGAAATGACTTCGAATCATAATGGCGTGCGTGATGACCTGTCACGACTGTGACGGCGGAACACCCGTGATACAGGTTTCATCCTCACTTATTTTCAATAATACAAAATAGTTTAACTGCAGACTTGTGATATTATCAGTTAATTGGTTATCACACATAGACCCAAAAGATATCCTTCACTAGGATCTGATACGCACAATACTTTGACAAATTATTGATGTACATCATAACCTTACGTCAAACTCGTTTATGCCCATTTCTCCCAGAAGGGATGCAGATTCCACCCCTTGTTTAATGTAGTTCATTGTTGGCGTATTAATAACAGCAACACAATTATCTACCGTAAAAAGTAGAAGGGTATCATGTGCTGATTCATTGATGGTGGTTGAGTAGTTGCCCTGTTGGTAGCGGACATTTAATGCCTATCAAGAAAACAGCTATTTCACAGTCAGTGCGTGTACAAAACGATACAGGTCATGCGTCCGTCCGTTTTCCATCGTGGCCAAAATGATGAAACTAAGAGAGTTAATCCGGCGTGGGAAAAGGTGAAATCCACACATCAGGTCTCTCTCTCTTATCTCTCTATCTCTCCTTCTCTATTGGGATCGCGAGTGAAAATCTAACCCATAAGTTACTCAGGCAAATTTTGATGGGCTATATAATTTTGGACAACTCTGCTTAATTTTTCTACTTCGGTACTCCTGTCTTCCCCTTACCTTACCACGCCTGTCTCCAGTCACTCCTTGTCTTCAGTCTCCTGGTAAGTGCAGCCAATTGGACTCCACAAGGCATTGTGCCGAATTAACAAAGTCTTCTTACCCTTGTTCCATTGATGTTATGAACCCGAGGAGATGTTTAATGAAATCCAAAATTTCCTGTCTAATGAAGGCTAGTCCTATGTCCGAGGAAATCGGGTAATGTGACTAACATTATGGTATTTGCTGTGGAAGTGTGTGACCACAAATAATTTCTAATTGAGATAATAAAAAGTTTACTCCTGCCCCTGTCCCTGACGTGGCAATCTTGTGCGTGCGGTTGTTTTTGTGCTGGGCTCCCTGTTATCCAGCTCATTTCTTCCAACAGCTTCCTGGCAGTTTTTTGTGGTCTATCAAATGAGTGTCCAATGGAAACCAATAGGATGTCGTGTGCTCTTGAGGGTATGGAAGGTCCTTCAGACCCACGCCTGGCACGCTCCCCTCCCGCGTTAACCATCGACGTGTCAACCTGGACCAATCGAGAATGACCCCGCTCTTCCCGGTTTGACCTGGGCTGAAGTCCCCCCTTCCACAAGATCCTGGCCGCACGCCTCCCCCTCGTCGGCGTCATAAATGGAGGTCCAACTGGACACCCATCGCCATGTCGTGTGCTTCCTGAGGGCCCCCTCTGAAGTCTCTAAGTCCCTGGCGTCGTGTGTCTCTCACATAACCCCATGAGATGTCCAGTGGACCAATCGCACCCCCTGTCGACCTCGTGTTTGAGTTGATACACTGTGAAAAGGACTCCACAGTACCCCACCCGTTAACAATATCAAACCCCTAGTCCAGTAACGTGGCAAGCCCCCCCAGTGTTGTACCTAAACAGCAGTTGCATCGACCACCAGTCACCCCCCCCGTAGTCGCAGTAGCAGTTGTGTAATCGGAGTAGCAGTACGCGGCAGTAGCAGTTGTAATAATAGAGTACGAGTAGAAGTTGGACTAATAATGTAACGTAAGCGGCCTCCAGTAGAGGTTAGGAATAGTAATATAGAGCTCCCCCCTCGGCAGACCCCACACCCCACACAGAAGCTCCTCTACCACCCCACTAAAGTAGGAGGCAGTAGCAGTCGTATAACAAGGAGACAGTAGTGGCACAAGTAGCAGTTGTAACAGCGTATGTTCTACGCAGTCTGTGTAGTGGCCTCAGTAGCACGTCTGCACATACGGTAGTAAGCCTAGTAGGTGGGCAGCCCCCCCCCCGTCCAACTGCCTCTTAGCCCAGTGTAACGCCATCAGCCCGTCAGCCAGCTGCGCGGCAGCCAGCTTCCTAGTACGCTACGGTGTCATCCAGTAGCTTGCAGCTAGTCGACACCGTCCGGTTAAGGTGTCCCCCGATCATAGTATTAGCGTCGTTGCGCTTTCCCCAAAGATCGTGAAGGTATAGTAGTAGAGTTCCCACCCAACCCAGTCGTGGACCAGGTAGCAGTAGTCCTTTAGTAGTCGCACGTAGTGGAAGTAGCACAGTTGTAAGCCACAAGGGTCAGTCCAGCGTCCTAAGTGGGACCTCCACGCTCCCCCAGCAGTCCAATTCATACCGCTTCGTAGCCCGTCAGTCCGGACCCCAGTAGATGGTTGTATACACTGTGCCCAGTAGCCACAGTCCCCCAGTAGCCGTGGCCCTCATTATAGTCCAGTAGCCGTAGCTAGGCCGTAGCCCAGTAGCAGTCGTAAGCACCATAGTGTAGCCAGCATTACAAATTTGTCCACAAGCCATAAGTCAGTTTTCTCGTGGGAGGCTGAAGCGGAGTAGGCAGTCACTTTGAAGCAAGAGACATGTCAATCACGGGACGAGCCGGGATTCGACATTTCGTAACGCAGAACGTAGACCCACAATTTCTAGAGCCGTTCACAGTATATTCAGCGTAGTAGATTAGGCAGGCGTTTGAGAGACATGCCCAGTCCGTAAAATTTTGTAGCACCCCCAAGCTTTAGTCACTCTGGTAAAAAAGATCGTCGATCGAACAGTAGTGTGTGCGGAAGGGAGTGACCGGCTGTCCATCGTTGAGCAGTCATATGGCGTTAGCCGATGTCCATCACAGTCGTCCGCACGTAGAAGTGACGGCGCCTGTCCATCGTAGTGCACGCCCAGATGGCCGAATGCTGCCACATAGCATGTATGGCATGGCAGATCACGTTAGCTTTCGTCGAGTAACCTGCCCCACAAACGGGGTGGGGATCACTCGTTAGCCGACCCGCTAGCTGCTTAGATGCTTCGTACTAATAGTCTGCGCACCACGAGAGCGTTATAAAGGAATGCTTCCAACCCCTTGGGGGGTGTCGGAACGGGTGATCACGTACCCAAGCTGGGCAATATGCGTCGTAGGGAGAGGAGGCATAGGTATGCTGTTAGTGACGTATGTGCAGCATTATCGCCGTAGGAAATAGGGGGGGTTCCTACTGAACAAAATGCCAGTCGAACACAGAACATAAAGTGCACATAGCATGCCATCCAGTCGTTCACATAGTATGCAAGCGTACAGTCATAATAAAATGACTACAATCATCGTAAAATAACGTCACGGCTGAAACATGCAAGGCAAAGAGATATGCCCGTAACATGAGTTCACTATCCACTGCAAAATATAAGAGACAAGGCGCGTTGTAAAATATTCGTGCGTAACAGTTGTAACAGAACACACAAACCGACAGTCAAACTAAGACGAAGAACTAGTTGTATAAGGAAAGCCGCTGAAATAAGAAAAAAAAAAAAAAAAAAAAAAAGCTCGTTATTAGCCGTACTCAGAGGGACATCAATATGTTGTTTGTTTCCGAATGGATAAAAAAAAGCACAACATCTCTTATTCGACAAAGCAATCTTCACTTTCAAGGCAAAATAACTGTAAACACGCGTACGATCAATAATGTAATGAAAGCAGACCGAAGAATACATCGTCGGCGATTAATCCCAATCCAACTTGTAACAACAAACAAAGCAAAAGATCAAAGAGTCAGACCCGGAAAGAGACCCATGCCAAACAATTAAAAAAAAAAAACATCAGCACACAATCAAGAATAAATGCAAAGAAAAATTCATGAACCTTCCCGAATTGTGAAAACGTGGGTAACTACTTGCAAGCACTTTGAAATCACGCTTTATGGTTCTGAAAAACCTGGAAAGATCGCACATTAGCCCGTTTCTTTTTCTGTTTCAGATTATAAAAAGTCCCAAGTGGAAATGTGCACGGGAATGATGTCTGGACTTTTGTAATAGGGGCATTGCAGGGAAGCAAATTGACCGCCAGGGTCGAAGATAGAGGATAAATGAGAGACTACTAGAATAACCTAAACAGAACACAAAGAGAAACGGAATGGCGTCTTAATGAACACAAACACTATGACCGAGTAGGGGCATGAACAGAAAGGGAGAACAAAGTGTAGGAGTGTTAGGTGGATGGAGCTAATGGAGACTAAGCATTTAGACTATGGCTTCAAAATCTAAGTTCATTTCCTCAGCCATATCACTAACAAAAATCGTTCAAGCAACGGTTGGATTACGGTCTCGTGTTCGGACATAACTGATTACAACACGAATACACAATTTCAGGAGAGAGTGAGATAAAATTTACCGCTGTCAATAGGGCTACATCGATAGGTGACGTCTTTTGTAATATTATTCCGATCGAGCAAAAATTCAAAACCAAAAAACAAAAAAAACAAAAGCGTCTTGTCTTCCAGGGCAACTCATCCACAATCTGGTCTGGACGGATAAAACACCTCTTGGCGGGAGTCCCATTCTGATCTGGGACAATGTCTTAACTGAGTGTCCCTAGGATACAGTACCCTTTTCCCACTATCCCCATGAACATGTACACCTGACTGAAAACGGACGGAAAAAAGCAATAACTTGCTTACAACCCCCTCCACAGTCAAACGGGTGCCTGTGGGAGCATATGAGTTTGAAAAAAAAAAAAGGGCGAAAATGCTCGTGGTCAATCATGATGCACGTGCATGGCACCTCGTTCATGAACACAGATCAGACGCCGTTGGCCACAAATCTGTAAACAGAACGGTCGTCTACGCCAGCCCAAAAAGCATGGCACAAAGGCAAAGACTGGACCCTGCCGATCGTGGACGTGCCTTAGCGTTGATTGACGAAGGGATTTCTGGCCGCGAGGTGGCTAGGCGTCTGAACGTGTCCCATTCCACCATCCAACGTCTTGTAGAGAGGTTTTCAGGCCACTGGCAGCGTGCAGGATCGGCCACGATCAGGCCGTCCTCCTCCCCGGCGGGGAGCAGACACTGTCCCTCGCCGTTGGGCGACTGGTTCGTCGTCCGACGCCCCTCCGCTGTTACGTCACCTTCAAGGCTCCGTGCCCAAGCTGACCCCCCGCCCGTGCCGGTACCCCCCCGCCAGCGCCGATCCCCCTTGTCCCACGGACCCAACACCCCATTCGACCTCACTTCCTTACGCCAAACCCTCCCCCCCCACCCCGCCACACACGGCTGGGTACCGTGCTGTTTTCCAGGGCCGCCCACCCCTCCCCCGCGCGTGTCCCCCCCCCACCCAACGACTCCAGCTCCTACGCATACCTTTTTCACGCCACAGCCCCCCTCCTCCGCCACCACGCCCACAAACCGGACCGATCCCAAAGGACAACCCCCAACCACCCCCCCCCCCCCGACACACCCCCAAGCCTCCCCCCAACACACCGCGACACCCCACCAACCCTCCCCCCATCCCCCCGCCAACACCCGCCCAAAACACCCACTGCCACAACACATCTACCCCCCCCCCCCTCGAGCCCCACCACTCGGCGGTACCTTGCGCCGGCGTGTAGCCCAACCACCACGTGTAACGAGACCCCACCCACCCACACCCCCCACGGCCAACCATCCTCTCTTTCTGCCGCAGGGTGGCGGTTACTGCGGGACACTTCGCTCCTGGTGGTCAGCGTCGAGTTGGGTTGCTGGGGGCCCCGGTCGGTACACTCGGTATCGACTGTGCAGTTTCGCCGAGCCTGCGGTTCTGTCGCGATCGGAGGAAGGGTGCAACAGAGCCAACTCGACTCAGCACGGTGTACGCATGAGACCACCCCAATCCACCTACCCGTTGGTAGTACACAGAAGAGCATGCCCGGGCCGTCTTGTTTTGCTCCCCTTCGGCGCACCGTTTCTGCGTCGTTCTTCTCTATCATAGCACTACCAGTCCCGCGCAGTGTGTTGCACTCGGGACCACGCGCGCTCGAGCGACCTGCCCATTCCTCTTATATGTAGTAGTATCTCCCAACACCCACACTTCCATGCGCTCAGCTTGATGCCTCACTGTAGTACGACAGCCCCCACCCCCGCCAGACTTATATGACTACCCAAAAACCAACCCCCTGACCCAACCCAAACGATCTGCGACATCCACAACAAAACAAAAACACACCACAAACCCGACAGTGATCCAACGTGACTCGACTAACGCTAAAATTCACTCCAAAACGGATAGTATTTAATCATTAAATCTCCCACACAAAAAAACAGCACACACAAAACGAACTGTATGTACCGCAACAACCCAACTGAACCAGAATCCCCAACAACACAACCCAAGGTACACAGATAAGTCATCAATCCATCACCAATCAACAAAATGAACGACCTACAAAACCACACTAGACCAGATGCTAGTATTTTTCAACCACTGAGTGACTCTGTGAAAACGTAGGATTCTCTCCAAACGGCAGTGCTGCGGTGATGGAATAGATTCACTCCAAAAAACACTGGATGAACGGAGTGCTCTGTGACTGCTAGTATTTCTCCCAAAGCTGATGTGCTCGGTGACGTGCTATAGTCTCCAAACTGAGTGCTCTGTGACTGTGACTAGATTTCTCCAAAACTGAGTGCTCTGTGACTGCTTGTAGTTTCCAAACGGACGGCTCTGTGACTTAGTGTTTCTCTCTTTTTTTTTCTAACGAAAGGATGAAGTGAAGCATTTGACTTTTTATCTCTTTTTTTTTCTAGAGAGAGACAATGAATGAGACAGACAGACAGACAGACACAGACAGACAGGACAGACAGACAAGACAGATTGACAGGGAGGCAGAGAGACACGGAAGAAGACAAACAGACGGACATTCAGACAGCACGAGCAAGAAGGATGGAGGCAGCTGTCAGAGTGTGTCTCCTCTGTGTTCTTGTTGAACGTAGACACGGAACTGGGAGTAGTAGCGGCCAGGCCCTGGCTTTATTGAACCCATCCTTCATTCCTTGCCTCCCTCACTCCCACCCTCCCTTCCTTCCTGACCCTACTCCCTTCCCATCTGTGTCTACCAGAAGTCACGACCCTCTCCAGCCATGACTTCAGTTTCCAGGAAGAAACGGCAGTGGAGTGAAAAAGGCTTTCGCCAGACTCTCCACTTGCCTGACCTTGACCCTCGTCGTTTTCGCCGTGGCTACTGGAAGTCAAGGACAAGTGGAGGCCCATTACAGAGGAAGAGGCGACGACTATTTTGACAGGCCGCTTGGCTCAGCTGTATACCACCTGTCGGCTCTCGGCTCAAACTACCTGAGCAACATTGTGCGGGGTGCGGATGTAAACCGACTCGCTCACACCACCACTGTGTCTACTACCTGAGCAACATTGTGCGGGGTATGTAAACCGACTCGCTCACACCACCCACTGTGTCTACTACTGAGCAACATTGTGCGGGGTATGTAAACCGACTCGCTCACACCAACACTGTGTAAAACCGACTCGCTCACACCACCAACACCTGAGCAACATTGGGGTATGTAAACCGACTCGCTCGCTCACACCACCACTGTGTCTTCTACCTGAGCAACATTGTGCGGGGTATGTAGACCGACTCGCTCACACCACCACTGTGTCTACTACCTGAGCAACATTGCGGGGTATGTCGCAACATTGTGCGGGGTATGTCGACCGACTCGGTCACACCACCACTGTGTTTGCCTCTGCAGCAGCGAGATCTCTTCTAGTGGGGCAGGCGGAGTGGGGTGGAGGTGGGGGGTGGCGATAGCAAGCTGACAGGAATACGTACTTTATAGAATAGCCAAGGGTGATGCTGTCACTGAACAACGTTCTCTTTTGATGTTGGGCTATGTAGGAAAGATCATTTGGGAAGGAGAGAAAGTTGAGAGGAAATGGAAGGGGGGGGGGGGGGGTGAGGGGGGGGTGGTGGGGGTAGGGGCAGTAAGTGGATGGTGGATGAAGCTGGTATGAAGAGTTGGGAGTATCATCATTAAAAACTGTGCAGCAAAAATCCATGAATGAATGAATTCGATTCAGCAGATTCTCATGGTACACGATGTTAATTTAAATACAGATAAAATAAATGATTTATACAGCAGAAAGTAGAGGAATGCTGGCATCGTTGGGGGGAATGTTTTGAAGTCTGGACTACACAGAGGACAGACAGAAACATGATGCTGAAAACAAAGGGGAAGGGGGAGGGGACATTTTGAAATGGAAGTAAACGCGAGAACGATACAAACAAACAAAAAATCGAACATAGATGGCGAAGGTACTGCTTACAAAAACGCCTGCAGCAGAAATATCCTGGGTGTAGCTATGTATGGGAGAAAGAGAAGGACCTGCCTGACAGTAACGCTGTTTACACAGTAGAGAAGGCGACATAGCATAAAAAGAAGAAAGAGCGCGCAATTCCCATTGTCTCTGCTGTCCCACAAGTTGCTCAGGTTAAAGGAATGCGACATAGCATAAAAGAGAGAGCACAAATTCACATTTTCTCTGCTCCAAACATGCTGATCAGGGTTACATCAGGATGCGAAGCAAGCTCTACTTTGGTGAAGAATCGCAGATTTCAACTCCTCTTTAGGTCAGAGAGAGAGAGAGAGAGAGAGATGAGAGAGAGAGAGAGAGAGAGAGAGAGAGAACGTGTGTATGTGTGTGTGCGTGTGTGTGTGTGTGTGTGTGTGTGTGTGTGTGTGTGTGTGTGTGGTGTGTGTGTGCGCGCGCGCGCGCCGTGCGTGCGTGTGTTTGTTGTGTGTGTGTTCATTAACATCATTCCATCACACAATAATGGCCGTGCATAAGTAGTAGCCTATGATTCATATTCTATATTGCATAGCCTAAACACACACATATACACATGCGCACGCGCGCGCGTGCACACACACACACACACACACACACACACACACACACACACACACACACATTCTCTCTCTCTCTCTCTCTCTCTCTCTCTCTCTCTCTCTCTCACACACACACACACACACACACACACACACACACACACACACACACACACATACACCGTCTGCTGCTTTGTTTGTGCATTGTGTATTCTCACCAGGCGTGTACTAAGCTAGGAAGTTCATGTTATCGGGAGTGGAACAGTCTCTCCGAACACAAAAGTATAGTGAGGGAGATGGAACAGGACCCTCCTCACCCTCCGCTTCCCCCCCCCCCCCCCCCCCCCCCACTCCACTCCCCTCATTACCGGCAGCCACACATCCCAATACCCCAACGCAGACTGAAAACAGGATTGACCAGCAACTGTACTAATACCCCCAAAGCAACTTCAAATTATACGTTAACTGCGCTTCTTTTGCTTCTCAGAGAGAGAGAGAGAGAGAGAGAGAGAGAGAGAGAGAGAGAGTTAGAGAGTTCACAACGGTTCACAACAACAACAAAATCACGTGCCAGCTTTTTGAAAATCACACACACACACACACACACACACACACACACGTATTCCTGCACCTGTTCAAAGATGATATCGGAAGAGTTTAGGTCGATTTACTGCCTGGTGGGCCACCCATTTCCATTATTGTCATTAATATTCAAACACAAACACTCACACTGTGTGCCGCGGGCTTCCAACATTGTAGGACCCGGAGGGGAGAGGAGGGGGGGGGGGGGGGGGAGATGGAGGGTGGGAAGGGGGCGTCGGGCCGGGTCCTGTGACGTGCCGCAAATTCCACGGATAGCTCAGCCAATTCAATCAATTCAATCGAAAGGTACAATCCTCACTATCTCATGACTCACGTGACCTAACCCAAAGTGCAAGTCGCACGCAGGCCTAGCTGAGCTTCTAGCTGGCGAGTCGAACACTCGGTCCCAACAAAAGTTACTGACTGGAAAAAAAAGACACCGCGTTGGAAAATGAAGGTTTTGTTTGACGTATTGCTCGAATGTCAATCAGGAAAGGGAAGACAAAAAGAATGGCTGCATGACTGGATCATCTCTTGGCGGTTATGACACGTTCTCAGCTGGCCATTTGTGGACATGTGACGGCTGTTTCATCTTGTTGTGGACATGTGTAGGTTGTTCCATCTTGTTGTGGACATTTGTAGGTTGTTTCAATTCATCTTGTTATGGACATGTGAAGGCTGTTTCAATTCATCTTGTGGACATGTGTAGGCTGTTTCAATTCATCTTGTTGTGGACATGTGTAGGCTGTTTCATCTTGTTATGGACATGTGAAGGCTGTTTCAATTCATCTTGTTATGGACATGTGTAGGCTGTTTCAATTCATCTTGTGGACATGTGTAGGCTGTTTCAATTCATCTTGTTGTGGACATGTGTAGGCTGTTTCAATTCATCTTGTTGTGGACATGTGTAGGCTGTTTCATCTTGTTGTGGACATGTGAAGGCTGTTTCAATTCATCTTGTTGTGGACATGTGTAGGCTGGTTCAATTCATCTTGTTGTGGACATGTGTAGGCTGTTTCAATTCATCTTGTGTGGGGATGTGTAGGCTGTTTCATCTTGTTATGGACATGTGTGGGCTGTTTCAATTCATCTTGTTATGGACATGTGTAGGCTGTTTCAATTCATCTTGTTATGGACATGTGTAGGCTGTTTCAATTCATCTTGTGGACATGTGTAGGCTGTTTCAATTCATCTTGTTGTGGACATGTGTAGGCTGTTTCAATTCATCTTGTTGTGGACATGTGTAGGCTGTTTCATCTTGTTGTGGACATGTGAAGGCTGTTTCAATTCATCTTGTTGTGGACATGTGTAGGCTGTTTCAATTCATCTTGTTATGGACATGTGTAGGCTGTTTCAATTCATCTTGTGGACATGTGTAGGCTGTTTCAATTCATCTTGTTGTGGACATGTGTAGGCTGGTTCAATTCATCTTGTTGTGGACATGTGTAGGCTGTTTCAATTCATCTTGTTGTGGACATGTGTAGGCTGTTTCATCTTGTTATGGACATGTGAAGGCTGTTTCAATTCATCTTGTTATGGACATGTGTAGGCTGTTTCAATTCATCTTGTTGTGGACATGTGTAGGCTGTTTCAATTCATCTTGTTGTGGACATGTGAAGGCTGTTTTCAATTCATCTTGTTGTGGACATGTGTAGGCTGTTTCATCTTGTTGTGGACATGTGTAGGCTGTTTCAATTCATCTTGTTATGGACATGTGAAGGCTGTTTCAATTCATCTTGTTGTGGACATGTGTAGGCTGTTTTCATCTTGTTGTGGACATGTGTAGGCTGTTTCAATTCATCTTGTTGTGGACATGTGAAGGCTGTTTCAATTCATCTTGTTATGGACATGTGAAGGCCGTTTCAATTCATCTTGTTGTGGACATGTGAAGGCTGTTTCAATTCATCTTGTTTACAGCCAAGATGGCCGCACAGGGTCCCATAAGAGCTCTCACTACGTCACAGTCACTCTCTATAGAGGTAGCAATGACATGGATAGTAAGAACTTATTAAAAAGTTTTCTAAACACACGCCGGGCTTCTGCCATAAAATCTGACATCAAACGAAAAATGTTCATCTCTTTCGGGAAACTCGAAAATCACGTCAGGTGGGGCATCTGTGAACAAGGTTTTCATGGAGTCTGCTATGAATTATTCATATCATGCAAATGACAGTGGGGGTCGTGACCTTTACCAACCCATATCGATGCCGCAAGCAAGTCCAGCGGAAGTTTTTGAATAGAACATGGGAGTGCGCAGATGTCCGCAATACATATTTGTCGCCAGGGGAATAGTGCATACAAAATGAAAGGGTTACTTCCCGTGTGTGTGTGTGTGTGTGTTTCAGTCACGGTTTGTGAACGTCTATTGCAATGAGAAGTGTCCAAGTTCCATGAGATACATTATTCTGTAGACAGTTAGCAATTGGGGACAGTGGCCTCCCAGTGAAGTTGGGACTTTGTGCTGATCTTGTTGAGTGGACCCTGCATCCCTCTTAGGTCCCGATTCCCTCAAGGGCCTCCCCCACTCCCCTCCCCCACCCCACGACACCCCCTTTCCAACAAGTGCGATTACAATCGCTTCGTTAATTTTGCACAGTCTTACCGACATTGACAGACACACAGACAAAACACACCATCGGACAGCGGCGGAAAATGTAGTCTCCACTGCAGGCATGCCCATTCCAATGCTAAGGACAACATGAAAGCTAGAGCCATCATACAAAGCCAAGTCAACTGCTGAAACTACGGGGCCAGTCTAGGTCAAAGGTCAGCCCCCACCAGGGTTAAGCCAGATCAACTGGAAAAATATTGATCCCCGAAGGCCAGTGTAAATCAGGTGGTCAGTTTGATTGACGGCCTTACACATGAATAGAAACGGTCAACTAATCTGAGCCCTAATCTATGTCCAGCTCTGAATTCAAATCAATTCCGCAAGTTACTTTGAGTCTGGCTAGAGCCCACCTAGCCCCAGGGCTGCTACCAGCTTTCCTTTGTGTTCTGTCTGCAGGCCACTCTCTGTAACATGCCACAACCGACATTCTGTCTGTAGGCTGCTCACTGTAACACGACACAACCGACATTCTGTCTGCAGGCTGCTCACTGTAACACGCCACAACCGACATTCTGTCTGCAGGCCGCTCACTGTAACATGCCACAACCGACATTCTGTCTGCAGGCCGCTCACTGTAACACGCCACAACCGACATTCTGTCTGCAGGCTTCTCACTGTAACACGCCACAACCGACATTCTGTCTGCAGGCCGCTCACTGTAACACGACACAACCGACATTCTGTCTGTAGGCTTCTCACTGTAACACGCCACAACCGACATTCTGTCTGTAGGCTTCTCACTGTAACACGCCACAACCGACATTCTGTCTGCAGGCTTCTCACTGTAACACGCCACAAGCACTGAACACTATCGTTCAGCGCCTTCACACAGGACTGCTAGGCCTGTTGTGCTTTCATTCCGTTTAGGATCAAAGCGAATTTCTTTGTTGTTGTTCTTGTTGTTTTCTTTCAGAAAACGCGATAAAAATTCTGCATAAATGCAGAGTAAACACACAACTAGACACATATCGTTTAAACGAATTCGACCTCAGTATTTGACTCAAAAGAAACCATGCCTTGCGGGGTTTGGAATCGGGAACTCCTACTGAAAACTCTATTAGATGACGTCCATTGGTAGTGTTTTTGTCAAGGTAGTGTTTAGGGCATGTGACACCGGATTAAAATATCAACCTATACTACATCCTTGGTGGATCTCCTAGAATTATTTGGTTATGAGACAATGAGACAAGCTGTCAGCAACTGTAAATTGATCACTTGTGGATTTAGCATGATTCCATTTTACTACCATGAAGGTAACTTTATACTTTAGGTGTCTGCTGAATGGAATGATTTCCTTATCAACAATGAAAATAACTCTAAAGGGGTCTCTGCAAAAAATCTTTTTTTTTTTCTTTTCTTTTTTTTTTTTTTTTGCTGTCCCAACCTCTGCACCACCTCAGAGGCAGTGCACCCACGCCGCTCATTCCGACACCCCGTCCACAGCTATAGCCCGGTCGGCCCCGCCGCAACCCCAGCACCGGCAATCCAAAAGGGAAGCAGTCAATGTCAAGTCCTCAGGAGGCAACCCACCGGAGGAGACACTGCACTGCTGTCGAGTCACTTCGGTGGTGTTCAGTGGCGCCTGTTCTGATCTAACATACGCAGGACACCACCTACTAAGCCCCCTACTGACGAAATCAGTTGCTTAGTCGCGGAGCCGGCGTGAGTGAGCTCTCCCTCCGGAGGGCTCCACCACGTCCCATGAAACGACAGGCCCCCGCATGGACTCGCCGATACCGGTGACCCCGACGGAACCAAACCAAGGCCATAGATTGGAGGTGGACATCGAAACTGAGGTCTCCCGTGAGAGCAGGGGCATGAAGGGCCACAGAATTTGGGACTTTTTTTTAATGCTGATCGACGACGAGAATGAGGATGATTAATATGCTACGGATTTCCATTTCGGTCTGGACCAGACTACATGACAGGGCTGTACTCTATGCTTCCTTTCATAATATATCCCGGCGTCAACCAGGCCAGAGAGATACAGGCACCTGCAGTGTTGGTCAAGGAAATTTGAGCAACACTCTCAGAAACGCATCCATTAAGTGGATGAAACTCGACTGTGTGGTCCCAGTCTTTCCAACTGAGTCCCGCAGCAACTCAACTCTGGGAGGAGACCGGTCGGTGCAGAAAAACCCACATGACTCTGATGGGATTTCGAACCCACGACCTCCCAGCCGGGGAGTCCGCGACGCTAACCACTTCGCCACGGCTGGCTGGTTTGTCTGGAGAATCTTGACTAATTCCATTATGATACAGTGAGAGTAAACTTAAGCTGTTTGGATTTATTATATTAGATTACGCTCCGCAAGTTTAAACTTTATCTTAGTTTAAAATGTACAGGAGAATTATTCAACGAAACCCCCGAAATTAAGCATACGTCTGACGAACAACTTAGACCTACAGACAAACAATGGAGAGAACACTTTACTTTCAAGGGATCAAGTTGCGTAAATTACCATAGCAAATGCTTCAGCTGGTCAGTTATGTAAATTACCATAGGGCAAATGTTTCATCAGTTATGTAAATTACCATCGCAAATGGTTTCGTTATGTAAATTACCTTAGCAAATGGCTTCAGTTATGTAAAGTACCATAGCAAATGGTTTCCGACTGATGCTGCTACTGAGCGAAGTGGCTTATGAAAGACGTTTATGCGGAGTTCAACGCTTTGTTTTTTTTTTTTTTTTTTCTGGAGATGAATCATGTAAACTAACATGGAATTTGTTTCCTATGCATCGACACCAGTAAAGGTTAAACGTAAAGAACTACGTACTTTACCCAATATCGTTTCCTTTACCGTCTGTATGCCAAAATTTGGCGACCTTGTGCCTAAAAGAAAGCATACAGATAAAATATGACTGTATAACTGGCTTGTGATCAATGAATGATCATGAATGATCTCCCCATCTTGGCGACAAGCCTGCCTTGGCGAAGTCGACACTCTACCACTGTCGTCTTACGCCAGAATCCTCGAGCAGTCCCCATGAATGGAATAGCCCATCGATTTCGAGAAAGCCTTTTTGACAGTTTACAACCGCGCTTCTCTCTGGAAGATCCTGCGACACTACGGCATTCCCCAGAAACTGGTCAACATCCATCCAGTCCCTGTATGACAGCTTTTGAGTGTCGCAACATCCACAACAACCAGCTGACGGAAACCGTTCAAGGTGGACACCGGAGTGAAAACTGTCACCGATCCTCTTCTTCCTCCCTGGCCATCCGACTGGTTGTTGCGAAACCGTCCACCCAGGGAAAGCAACTGGGAAATCCGGTAGAACGTTGACCTCAGTCTGGAGGACATCTGACTACGCAAACGACCTGGGCCCTGCTGTTCACACAAGGCATCAGGACGACCCAATCAGAAGACCAGAAAGCCTCAGTGAGATAGCCAGCACCACTGGGTTTGAAGGTCAACGAGCAGGAAGACGACGCAGGTCATGAGGCAAAAATGCCACAAACACCCCATCACCGCTAACGACGGCAAAAAACCACTTGATGATGTTTCAGGAATTTGTATACCTGGGGCAAGAAGAGTACTACACAGACGGCTACTGCAACCAGGAGATCAACCGCCAGAATCAAGCAATGCCAACCAAACCTTCGCAATTGCTCTCCGAACCCATCTGGAGATCCACTCGTCCACAGCATCCCAACGAAGCCATCCAACCGAAGATTCGACCTCTCAAGAGCAATGTCCTCAGCGTCCTCCTGTATGGCTCAGAGTGCATGGAAGACGACCGTCGTCTTTGAGAGAAAAAAGCTGGAAGTGTTCCAGAACAAGTGTCTGCGACGTATCCTCATGATCGTCTGGCCGACATCATCTCAAACGAAGAACTGAGGACTAGAACACAATACAGGACATCATCCAGGCGCGTCGATGGAGATGGCTAGGGCATGTCGTCGCCCACCCACCCAGCTCACTCCCCAGAACAGCTCTGCGCTGGGACCCCCAAGGTAAAAGGTAAAAAGAAAAACGGGGCGACCGAAGGAAACCTGGCGCAGGACAAGAGAAAGGGAGCTGAAAGACAAAGGACTGACTCTCAACACAGCCCCCAGAGCAGCCAGAGACAGAGCCAGATGGAGATCTATCTAGCCATAGCCTTCAAGCGCCAGCAGGCCACGGAGAGGACTGAGAGTGACTGTGAGTGAGTGAGTGTAACTGGCTTTCTGTGAAGTCATCATGTAGATCCAATGTACACAAAACGGCAGACAGAATGTGCCTGGAGTAAAATCATGTCTGATAAAGAAGACGGAGAAGAAGACGAAGAAGAAGAGGAGGAGGAGAGGAGGAGGAGGAGGAGGAGGAAAAAAGTAGTTACAATGTATCTACGAACCTTGATTTCAGAACTTTGAGATGGATCCATTCGCTTCAAAACTTGTGTTCCAAGAGCGGTAGGATATTTGTAGAAACAAGTAGCCTACATACAAACTACAAGAGCCGATTCCAGTTTTTGAGCTCACCGATGGGTCTGTCTACAATTTCTACATTCACTATGCAGCTTGCCATTTGACCCTCATCCACTTTTTGTTTAACAATTATATGAAAGTTCGTCCCTTTTACTGATGCGAACCAGTTTGGCCGGGTGCACAGCCATGCTGAAACAATCCAAGGCTCTTCTTGCAAGAAAGTTTTTGTCTACCACAAGCCACAGTTGAATCTTAGTTACACGATGTCCACCTTTGTTTTGGTCTACCACAAGCCACCCAGTTTGTCTTACGGCTACATAATGTCCACACTTTGTTTTGTCTCCACAAGCCACAGTTTGTCTAGGCGACACGATGTCCACACTTTGTTTGTGTCTACAACCAAGCCACAGTTTGTCTTATGGTTACACATGTCCATCCACCACGTCGTTTGTTACCCACAAGCCACAGTTTGTTCTTAGGCTACACGATGTCCCACTTTGTTTTGTTCTACCACAAGGACACAGTTTTGTCTTAGGTTACCCAATGTCCACACTTTGTTTTGTCTATCACAAGCACAGTTTGTCTTAGGCAACAAGATGTACCACCTTTGTTTTGTTACCAACGCCACATTTGTCGTAGCGTTACACAATGGGGGTCCACACTTTCACCGATTTAACTGTTCCATCAACAGTGAACAATCGTGTCCCGGCAAAAACAGCATGGTGTACCATCTCCACCCCCACACACGATCTGTATATAGGGTTCCAAGGCAAGATGTCTTTGTCTTTTCGCAGCATTGAGATCTCTACACTTGCAGTCCTTGTCCCCCATAAGAGACGTCACCAGGTCAGGGGCGCGGAAGCACTTACCAAGAAGAGGTGTGGTTTCGAAACTTTGGTAAAAGAGGGGGAAGGACGGACGACCAGAGCTTCATCATCCCGAAATCCGTAGGTTGTGAAACCTTCCTGTTCGATATTTTTGGAATGACTATCCCGGTTTTCGATCAATAACAAATCATGTTAAATGATGACCACCAGGTTCTGAATTGGGCTGCTTCCACGCTGGGGCCTCACTTTTGGCCTGAAACCTGTGATACAAATCTATTTCTTTTTCAATTTAATGTTCTGCTGTAAGCCTGATACTCCAAATCTCCTCAACCCAGTTCTGGCTACACCACGATTTACGTTATAGGTTGCGGATCTGAGCTTTCAAACGACTTTTGTTCTCCAGGTTTTTCAAAGTGCACGGGGGCGAAAACAGTTTGAGTCTAGACTGGTATTCAGTCAGTCAAGCTTATTTCGTGGGTAAACGATGATACCTACTGTTCCAAAAACTTAAAAGCAACAAACCTTTCACACCTTGCAGGAAAAGAATGATCATGTGATAAAGGAGCTCTGCTATCTTCTATGCCTCGGGGTTGACACAACCTATCACTTTTTACGGCGTGAGATGAAGTAATTTTTTTTCAATTGTCCGATTGCCATTCCTGAATCCGAAACATTGAAGCAAGACTCCACACCACCCTACCCGAATCGTCGGCAAAACAATCCTATAAACTAATCTGCACACAGGCTTTTTAAAAATGTTGCTTACTTCTCTGGTCGCAGAGAGAAAATTCTGTTTTCTCTGGTGTGCGTTCGTGTACAGTTGTTTCCAATAGGAGTTAGAATGTGGCGACCGCTAGGTGGGGGATGGAGGGTTAGGGAGGTGGGGGGAGAAGGAGCTGTAGGGTGTGAGCCAATGGTTGAGTGTTTTAGACCTTCAATATTTGTACCCATTGGCAAAACCCAGTCGAGGAATGGGAGATGTATAATAGCAAGAGTGAGAGTGGAGAATATTCATTGTGCGCATACCGGATTTGTTCTCTTAGATTCTTCATCCCTCCCACTCCCCTCCAGCTACCGATTCCCCCCACACACCTCCGTTCTCCGCTGTCTCCAATGCTGGGGATGAAGAGAATGAAATTATGTTCTTGTTGAACGACAGACAATCACTCTTAGAACTACCGGGCTGATCCCAGCGGTTCCGTGCGCCCCCTCCCCTGTGCAACTTTTTGTTTTTCCTCACACAGACACCGGAGGGCGGAGGGTGTGGGGGGTGGTGGTACGAGAAAAAAAGACAGTCCGGACAACGAAAGACCAGCAGAATGGGAGGAGTGGTGTGCTGGTCTTTGGTCCATCGCCCCGGGCCCGCTCCCAACGAGCTCACACACAGAAACCCTTTTCTTTTTTTGGACATACATCGACAGAAGCTTGGGAGTGTCTGGGCTTGTACTTTTTTTTTTTTCAATGGGTGACTCGACTCAACGCCAAAACGGTAAGGTGAGGAGAGCCTGAGGAGACAAGCCACGTCATAAGGAAGCTTTCCTCTCTACCTGTGCTTCTATTATGGTGTTCTGGGAGACTAGGCAGTAGACCGGCTCACAGTAGAGGTTCTAACGGGTGTGCCGGCCCGTGATGATTGTGGAAGGTGAGGCACATGGGACAAGTGATGACCATTTTTTGACAGGGACACACCCAAGGATAGGAGACATACTAATTGGTTTTTTGTTTTCTTGTTCCAAGAGCTGGCGAGCAACCCCGGAAACAGTGGCTATTTGAGGTCTTCTTATTCTTTTCTTCTTCTTATTCTTCTTCTTCTTCTTCTCTCTCTCCTCTCGCTCTCTCCTCTCTGATCTCTCTCTCTCCTCTCTCTGCTCTCTTCATCTCTCTCTCTCTACATTCTAATCAAAGCGGATTTAGAGAAATCATTCTTGTCACACCTTGTTCACTAATCATTAATTGAGCAATGGCATTTTAAAAATAAACAATGATTCTCTTCACAGGAACAATCTTTGTCGACTTCGCTAAAAGCAATTTACACTATAGATCACAATCTACTGTTAAGAAAAACAGCATTGTATGGTTTATCCGCTGAAGCTCTTCAAACTCATTTCTCATTTCTCAACTGTAGGCGGACCAAGTAGTCTTAAAAAAATTCCGTTACTTTCCTCTCTTATGCCAGTAAATTATGGCGTTCCCCAAACGTGTCAGTCCTGGGGCTATCTTATTCTAGTTTATATAATGATCTCCTTTACATCTATCTTCTCCCCTGTGCAGTCTTTTTACTGATGACACTACTCTCCATTTTAAAAAATAAAGACAAAGATGCTGACTCCAATATGTATCAAATAACAGAATGAATCTCAATTGCTTGCAAAGTGGACTAATTTGAACCATATGGGCACTCCATCCTCAAAAGTCCTAAATGTATATGATGACTACAAACCTAGACAAAGAACGTCAAAATATGAAAGCCACCCACAGCTGTTTGGTAAATACGTTATAACAAGAATTAAACGAAGTCTTACGAAGAGAGGTAAACGTCACACACAAATATCCTCCGGCCGTACTGTTGATAAAATAATCTTTTCATGGTCTTAATGATATTTCTGATTGTGTCTAAAAGGTTATCTTAAAAAATATTCTTGTTGAACCGAAATCAAAGAATTTCCTTGATCAACCATGCACAGAAAGTATATGTCTATGCATATGCTACAACCAGACAATGAACTACGCACCTCGCACAAAGCTGGGATTTTTGCCAGGCAAGAAATTGCTTAAAACAACTAGACATGCAGCGCGACAGACGTGACTATTATAGTTTGTATATTGACTTTGAAAATCGGCTCTACAAGCTACGTGCGTAGTGGAAGATCTAAACATCTTCCATGCGATTACAAATGGTGCTTTGACACTAAACAAGGGCTGGATTCTTATGTATTAATAATTATTAAATATCTCTGCGCACACCTTATGCGTCATGCAGCAAAATTCCAGCATTACATTGACAAAAGTCGAGGCAAAAATATCCTCTATACCCCCTCGACCCCGAATGATCTTTTCAAAGTTCATCAACTTATGTACTCTGGTAAGTAAATTGGATGCGAAGATCATACCGAAATCATTTAAAACAGAGAAAAGCATTGGGACAGAAAAAAAGAGTTTTTTAACGTCTATTTTAAAAAAAAAAGACAGATTTCTCAAAGACCTTATAGACCATTTGTAAAATAATTGTTTATATAACTATTATTCTCCCAAGTTTATGTTTCCTTTTCAAACGAACAAGTGTGTAGCCAGCCCTGGGGATGGCCTTCCGTAGTCGGTTGTGACTATAAGCCATATGAATGATTGACTTATGAAATGTTTATGTAGATGACTATGTGATGTTACGTACGTACGTGTCCAGTTGTGTGTGCGTGTGCGTGTGTGTGGTTGTGTGCGTGTGTGTGTGTGTTGTGTTGTGTGTGTAATCAACGTTACAATGAGATTGCTTACTATTTTCTTTTTTTTAATTGTTGTTTTTCTCTTTTGCTGTGTCTAAATGGGCCAATCGATGTAATAAGTTGTTGTTGTTTCTTTTGGTTTATTGTTATTTCTTTAGCATATGTTGTAAAAAAGCTTCCAGCTTATCTATTCACCCTCATTAAAGATTTCGAGTTTCGAGTCTCGATCTATCTCTCTCTGTTCGTCTCTCTCTCTCACTCCATCTCTCATCTCGCTCCAACCTCTCTCTCGCTCTCTGTGTTCCTCATCCTCCTCCTACTCCCCCCCCTTTTTTTTGTCTAAGCTCAGATGGTGCAGTCTTTTTCCCTTTTTGATGAGTGAAGTACTAGTATTGAACCGTATAGTGGCTATGCAGGAAAGAACTTTACCCATCACACACACGAAACGCCACGAACGCGCGTACACCCACCAATACCCCATTCACTTACCTTACACAGCTTGGGTACCACCTGTGCGACAGTGTGTGCAGTGGTCACTCTCCTACAGTGGGCCAGGCGATGACAGATCACGGCCAGAACACGTCCAACGTTGGCCGGAACCTAGCGTAAGAGGGCATTAAAAGAATGAGCAAACTTCACAGCATGTCACCCAGTGAGGAACAGAAACAGAGGAGGCGGTCTGTACGGAACTGCTGGAAGGCCAGGGAGCTGTCTGCAGCTGAACACCCGACTACATCCCCAGGGGGAACACTGACCCTTGGGTTGTGTTCTTTGCCCTTCATGAGTCCACACCACACACAGACCACCCACACTTCTGTGCCATCCCCCCACCCCCAGCCCTTACCTCCACGCGCGCTCCCATTGGACACTGAAACTAGATGTGTTGGTTTCCTTCATAGAGCCCACCCGATACAGACCACCTACAATTCGTTGCCATTGTCCCCCCCTCCCCCCTCCATTGGTACACTGACTGGGTGGTTGTCATCATCTATTTAGAGCCCACCGATATACACATACAATTGCTGTGCCTGTGCCCCTCCCCCCCATCCCACCAACCACATTGGGGATAGTATCTGACTGGGTGGTTCGTCCCTCATTGGAGCAACCAGTATACACCTACAATGCTATGACATTGCACCCCACCACACACCCCCCCCCCCACACAAACACAACACACACAACCACCCCATTGGGCACTGACAAAATGGTGTGTTCGTCTTCATAGACGC
>JADBJO010026254.1:20000-22741 GCA_016801955.1 Conus betulinus | reverse complement strand
TCTGTTTTTGAACTACTAGCGACGCAAAATAAGGCAAGATCCCGATATCAAAGGCTAAAGATAGAAAACACAGAATTTAATATAAATCATTTTGCAGATGACACTACTTTTACGTTAGAAGAACGGACAAAGAAATCATACGAAAAGTTACTAAAAAGGAAGATAAAAAAAAAACTTATGGTTTTAAGTCATGGAGATCGCCACCTGTGAATAGAGGAAATGAAACCTTTTGAAGAAAGCATGAAAAAAACTAATAGCTAGTATTGAATTTAGAAAATCATATAATAACTTCCAAACAACATTGAATAATGACATAAAACAAATCCAAAATGACAAAAAAATATTCATAAAGGCTGACAAGACAAGCAATTTCTATAAAAATGGACCTAATGAGTACTCTCAACTCCTCAACAAGGATATTCAGAAAATTAAAAAAAAAAAAAAAAGCTGATAAGTCTGTATATGACAACATCTGCAAAAAAGAAAAGGAACTTGTGAACCACATGGATTTAGGTGATAGGATAGAAACAACAGCAATAAAAGAAGCTTTCATAACCCTCAAAGACCACAAACCTAACGTCCATAACACCCCTACTTGCAGACTAATAAACCCATCAAAATCTGAACTAGGCGAGATCAGTTAAAAAAATCCTGGAAAAAGCAATAGAGGGCATAAAAACAAACACTGAATATAATCTCTGGAAAAATAGTTATGAAGTTATCCAATGGTTAAAGAATTGAACAAAAAGAAAAAAAACAGTGTTCATTACTTTTGCCATAGTGGATTTCTATCTTCTATTGATGAGGAATTACTTACTAAAGCTCTAAGATTCGCCAACAAATATACAAAATATAACAGATTCTGAGATAGAAATTATTTTCCACACTAAGAAAACCCTCTTCCATAGCAACAATGAAACTTGGATTAAAAAAAAAAAAAACAAAACAATTCCACATTCGATGTCACGATGGGATCTTATGATGGAGCTGAAACCTGTGAATTAGTTGGACTCTTCATGTTGTCTCATATACAGAAAATAATTGGTAAACAGGTTGGCTTATACAGAGATGATGGCCTTGCCATGCTAAACAATAAACCAAAAACCATTGAAAACAAGAAGAAAGAACTGTGTAAAATTTTCCAAAGCCCATAACCTAAAAATCACAGTAGAAGCTAACAAAAAAAAAAATAGTAAATTATTTAGACATAACATTAGACCTCAAGGATCATACATACAAACCATACAAAAAAACTCTAATGACACACCTGTCTACGTAGACATCAAAAGTAACCACCCTCCATTCTAAAAACCATACCTAATGGTATAAACAAAAGACTGTCTAAACTGTCATGCAATGAGAAAGCATTTAACAGTGCAGCAGCGCTGAATACCAAGAGACGCTGAAAAAAGTGGTTACAACTACAAATTACAATATAACCCAGATAACAACATGAACAGCAATAAGAAAAACAGGAAAAGAAAGATTATATGGTATAACCTTCCATATGATTAAAAGAACAAAACTAACGCTGGAAAAGAATTCTTCAGAATCCTTACAACATCATTCCCAAAAGAGCATGTACTATCTAAAATATTCAATAAAAACACCATCAAGCTATCATACTCCTATATGCCCAACCTTAAAAATATAATTGATTCTTCCAATAAAACCAAAAGCAATACAACCAAAGAGGGTGACAAAAGGACATCTTGTAATTGCACAAAAAAAGGACCTGTGCCCCTCTGAATAACAGATGTCCTCTACAATAACATTGTGTACTAAGCTACAGTAACAACAGCCAGTGATAAAGAAACACATAGGGATCACGGCTAACCATTTTAAAAAACAGATATGCAAACTGTAAACAGTCCTTCAAACAGGAAAAATATAAAAACCAAACAGAATTAAGCAAATATCTTTGGAAGCTTAAAGATAAGAAAATAGATTACAACATATCATGGAAAATTATAAAAAAGAGCAATACCATGCAACAGCATTTCTTACAAAATGCAATTTATGCACTACAGAAAAGTGGCTGATATTATGTAAACCCCATCTAGCATCCCTGAACTCTAAAGTAGAAATGATAAAAAATGCAGGCATGAATGGAAATCCTTGTCAATGCACCATCCTTGGCACGTCCCCCTGACGCGCCCCAAAAAGATAAAAAACAAACACTACAGGCCATGTGCCACATGTACAGTGCTCACACGCCCCCACACACCATATATATAATACTACTAAAACGCCTAATAAAATTCTTAAAAACGTGCTCAACCCCTTGGGGAGCAACATCTGTTAAAAAAACAGTATGGGTAAAAGGAAGTTTTAAAATCAACAGATCTGTTTCGAGCGCTGGCTCTCCTCAGGATGGTTTTTGGGTCGCCTACTGCCGGTGTTATATGGCCTAATGTCACTGTTTGCACGTGCGGATTGGCTGCACGGTTGTTCGATTTTTCAGGTTCAGGCAGCCAATCTGCACGTGCAAACAGTGACATTAGGCCATATAACACCGGCAGTAGGCGACCCAAAAACCATCCAGTCACCTGAAGGAGGGGCAGGTGGTGGTGTCACGTTTGTTAAAAAAAATACAGCGATTTGATTTAAGACAGAGAACAGTTGCATGAACTGTCATGAACAACCGCCAAAACTGGTGATCATAGCATTTTCTTCTTCTACTCTTGCTCGTCGAAGAAATGTTGTGGCGATCATTGAATACTCTGTTATTAATGGCTTGG
>JADBJO010026254.1:10000-17500 GCA_016801955.1 Conus betulinus | reverse complement strand
GTGATGACCCACAGAAAGCCACGGTACATCCACGACTGCAGTAAATCCTCACACGACGAAACTTCATTTTGGGGAGAATGACAAGATGATTTATCAAAGTTGTTGGGGAGTAGTTCATCGCAACAGAACTTAAAATTTTGTGCGACTATGACTCTTAAATGAGAGAGATCTTTGAAGATCCAGTGGAAAGGTTTTCACTGGGCTACCATCCATGTACAGATCAGTCAACTGCTGAATGAACTGAAACCCACTTGGACTGATGGTATGGATGGACGTGAAATTGAAGCTCAGTTGTTTGTAGTCTAGGGAATGCTGAGAAGACCACAGTCTCTAACACTGTCAGAGATGTATGTGACAGATCCAACGTCGTCAGTGTGTGCTGCTGGAGGTCAGAGGTCAGATCAGCATACAGTGAAACTATGGGATTATTGGACAAAGATAATGCTTGAAGATTTTTCAAACTCAGGAAACATGTCATATTCACATGTACAAATTTGTTTTCATTGAGGTCAAGTTTTCTTAAATTCCTTGCATTCACTTTAGGCAAGAAGGTTAAAGAGCATCTAGCAAGAATCAGGTGGACAATCCAGCATGGTTATTGACATCAGACAGTGTCATACCAGAACCTGTGGCATCCAAGTAGCGAAGATGCGGAAAAAGCGCCATGGAGAAGGGCTGAGAGCAGAGAAAAGTGTGACCTTGACACAGACAACCCACAGGACAGGAGACATAACACACTAACTCATCGTCACGCATTGGACAATGAGGCCAGCCATCACACAATGGTCACTGTGCACACAGATCGTGGATGCTCTGCACCTGAAAAATCCTGGACACGTCATGTCTTCACATCCTCCTTCATCCTGGTGGCCAATACAATCATACAATCCATTGCATTGAGTGTAGACAGGCAGGCAGTCGTTGAAGTCGCCAGGACAACGATAGTGGCTGTCAGGACAGGTCTCTGTGGAGTTCGTTGGTACTGACCTGAATTTTCTAACGCCATCAAAATTGATGAGAACAGGGGATGGCATATACAAGTGCAAAATTATTAATTGGGAAAATGTATCACACTTTGTTTCATCTGACTCATCGTCACAATGGGACGTTTGATCACATATATTGTGGTAGGGCAAACACTGGCCATTTGCACACATGAACATGTTAATACAGGCAGGATATTGACAGACGGATTCGTCAGTTTTGTCAGCACAGTCATGTATGAAATCACATACCAGGGTGAAAGGTAGTGCAGTCGCTCCATCATTACATGTAAACTGAGGAGAACCACTGGTATGATGCTTCAATACGTAAGAACTGTTCTTGTGTGACATTCGATCTGGAAAAGTACAATGTACATGTTCTTTGCCACACACTTTGTATTGATCAGAACCACACACTAGAAATGAATGAGTCACCTGACCACTAAGGCATTTGATCACAGATAGTTGCCCAGCAATAAACGCAGGTGTGGAGGTGAATGAAATTCCATTTGGCTGATATGAATGTTTCTCTGTCTGATTTGGTCTGAATTCACAAAACTAATCCGTGGATTGTCGTGTCCCAAGTAGTGCAGTCATCGTTTGCAAGTAGTAGTCCTGATCGACTCTGAAAATTACCTGAGGAATAACATTTTTTCCCGTCCATTGTGTGCCATGGTTTGTTTGAAAATCCTCAGCTTGTCGGTAATATTAAACGCATGATAAAGTACAGAACGCATATCTAGAATCTCATGTCTATACATATTTGGTAACGATACATCATTACTGTAAAAACCAACCCAGTGTTTTCGTAATCTTAGGACGTGCATCTTTGTTAAATTTTTAAGTGAAACAAACCAATCATTCATACACTTCGGGAAATTTAACCTGCCCCCAAGTGAACCACAGTGCCTTGTCCCTAATTCTATAACATCGGGTTCATTTCTATATATTGGAATCACATCATGAACAAATTTGTAACAACTGTTACAGAATGCCACCAAGCCCTGACATTCAGGACTGCTGAAGGAGCAGTGTTCTGTTTCATCCCGTCCATCTTCACACTCTCTCTGGTGATTACAAGCCACGTGGTGATGGAAGCTGGCGTAGTGATCCACAGAACAGTTCCACAGACCACTGGACAACTTCTCTGGAGCTTTGTCCTGAGAGAAGAAGGAAAAAGAGAACTGGAAACAGTTTGTTTTCTTTTCGATACAAGATCCACCTGGCAGAACAATTGATATTTTTGTTGCCTGAAATACGTGCATGAAATCGGAACTAAATTCTGTCCTCATCCCTCTTCCAAACAAGAGTTTTTGATTCTCGGAAGCGACCAGCTGAAAAGTCATAGAATGACAAAACAAACTGACATCTACAACCACCACACGTAATGTCGTTTCCTTGAAACTAATTACAACTAGATTTCCATCTGGAACAGATAGAGTCTTCCTCTTGAAAGCCAGGAAAACAACATTATAAATTCTACTGAGATTCCCATGTACTGTTATATAGCCAGAATGCGACGATGCCATGACCAAGAGCATTTTCCTGGTTACGTACTTGCAGGCAGATGGTTGCGAGATCTTCGTAGCACATATCTTCCCGTTGGTCAGGTATCCAATCTGGCAACATATAAAAAAGGTAAACAAGTCAGCCAACTCATCACCAATTGTTTAAGAAATTAGAAAACTATGGTGCACGCGCGTAAGTATTTATCACTTGAAAAAAAGACCGAAGTCTCTAACATATTCTTTTCATTCATATATACCTTTCTGTCCTGAGCTAGCTTTAAAAGAACCGGAAGCTTGTTGTTCACTTTCGAGTTAAGAAGAAGAAGGAGAAGGAGAAAGTCAGACGGGTGATTTCCATCAAGGTCTAAAGAGATTCTTATTGTAAATAGCATCATCGTGAACAGAAATATGAAGTGCAAACCGAACAATACCTGGCCAGCTATCACAAGAGGAAACCGAAAAGATCCCACAAGTTAAAAAAAAAACAAAAAACGAATCACTAATTTTAAAAGAAAAATCATAATTGAGGAGCAAATGCCAGCCAGCCTACCCTTGTAAGATCACATGCACGGTGTTGGTAAAATGTTATTTTCTATCTGAATCTATAATCACTCACAGTCTACCAAATTTAAAATGTTAAAATACATTAATGAATCTAAGACATTGCATGCGCCATTCATTTAAGTTAAAACGAATTCGATAGACATTGTGCATCAATAGTATATACTAGTCTTCAACTTGTGATTAGTCGTCAAATGTTCATGTCTGTGGTCTATGTGGGACAGTAATTATCATCCGAGTGACTTCTACCTATCAGTTCCATTATATTTCAAGCGCAGTTGAATTTGTGTTACCTTTTCTGATTGGTTCTGCATTTCCGCTGAAAGCATACGACTTACTTCAAAGATTTTCCAAGAAAACTACGTGGTCTACATGGCAGTAGTGCCTCAAACAACTCAACGATTCAAGGCACATAGGACTGCACTTTTTTTTATTTCATCAGACAATGGTTTCCTGTATTATAGTGGCATTCTGGGTTACGGCCCTTTTACACTGGATGCGCAGCTCCATGTGGTGAGCCCCAGAGACAGTTCCAGCGATGGGAACTCAAACACCCCACAATTGTATACCCAGAGTTCAATGTCAGGTGCAGGTAAGCGTGTGTAGCCTGTAGTTCTTTCTACCCACAATTGATGTTTGGTAATGAGATCTTATGGTGTACTGACTTGTGCACATGTTTTGGGGTACCGTTAAACGTTTTCTTCTGTGCCAAAGATGAGTGAGCCCCTTGATATACTGAGTGACGTTGCGTATATTTGGACTGCAAACATCAGACAAGTCACCTTGTATTAGCCACAACTCTTACGTGGCAGCTTCATTGCTAAGTATGTTTAGGAACAGAGGATTGTTTAAAACACAGGCTGCTTGTCGATACCTGCCACGTGACTTGTAGCGTCCGATTCCGTATTAGAACAAAATGCAAGAAAAGGCGCTTTCTGCAAGTTGCTCTGCACGTTGTCAAGCTAAACACACACACACACACACACACACACACACACACACACACACACACACACACACACACACAAAACGTGTTCCTTTCTTGATAATTTAATGTGCGTCAAAAGAAAAAGACTGAGAAATGGCTTATGCGTGTGGAAGAAGACATCTGTGCCAGAGAGGACCACAAGAATTCTGGCTGTTTGCTTGTGTGTGTGTGTTTTGTTTAGTTTTACGTCTTTTCACATGGTGTGCTTTTAGACGATTGTGATATTTGTAAATGATATACATCAAGATGACATTGAAATGAAATGAAAACATAATTGATAATAAAGCTTAGATCAGTCAGCACGAACAACATAAACAATGTTTGCTTCAAAAATACTGAAATCTCATACTAATGTACCAACAGGACTGCGAAGTGAATATTTTTGATACAACAGCCAAAAATGAATGATTTGAAGTTGGAGTCTTAAAATCATCAATTGTAAGTCTATTTGGTAACTCAAAAATTGGGTAGGTACTGCCGCATAATGGGACAATTAAATAGTACATGAAATGTCAAAAGTTTTTCCCCTCATATGCATTTTGCAGTATCAACATATTTACATTTTAATGAATTATATTTAAGTCTAAAACACAAACTGGAAATTTCCCTGGGAAAACATCCAACAAAGACATGCTGTAAGAGGTGTGCCGATTTACAGTATAATTCACACGAGCTTTGGTGTCTTTTTCTACACGATTATAGCATTCCTTTACAGACACAGAATATGAAATATGAACGTTTTCACAATGAATTTTTTTAAAAAAACTTTTTAAAAAAAACTTTTAATAATCCGTTTTAATCAACGTAAAAAAAAATATAACCTTTGCACATAAGGAGTAATCCTTTTTTTTTTTTTTTTTTTTACCAAACATACATATAGAAAAAAAAAAAAAAAGTGTGTGTGTGGGGGGGGGGCTATGAGAAAAAAAAGAGAGAAAAAAAAGAACACACACACACACACACACACACACACACACACACACACACACACACACAACACACACAGAGAGAGAGAGAGAGAGAGAGAGAGAGAGAGAGAGAGAGAGAGAGAGAGAGAGAGAGAGAGAGAGAGAGAGAGATACACGTACACGTACACGTACACGTACATCCATGTAACGAACAGCTATCAATCAATATATAGATGTAAACAGCGACATCAGCAAGAATAAAGACATTTGTATACATGTATGTTCATAATTGTCGACGAATTCTAAACCCGTGGTCATTGATGAATCCAACCCAAAATTGTTTTATCAATGCAATATTTATAGAAGAAAATATCACTTTACATAGTTATAATTATCATATTTCTTTAATTTTTTTTTTTCTTTCCTTTCCCCTCTTGTTTTCTTCTCATGCCGCCTCTATAAGTGGTAAATATGGTAACCATCTTGTTTTAAAAACGTGTCCATTCCAATTTATATCTGCATTGTGATTTTATGACGCGAACGTAGGTACCTTTGGAAGGAGACTATATCAGGAAGACAATGGTCAAATTTGCATTTATAGATATACTGTTTTCCTAACAGAATTATTAAATCTAAAACCGAGTCTGTAGATATGATTTCATCATATCCAAAAAGTAAACTTCCTCACGAAATGTAAAGTTTGTACCTGTAAAGCATTTTTGATTTTAGCAATCTCTCCAAATTTTCCCAAAGCTGTTTTGAGTAATGACATTCCCAGAAAATATGCTCTATATTGTCTTTAATTTCTCTACAGAAATCACAATTGTTATTCCCCACTATCCCCATTTCTTTAAAACTACGTTAGTTCCAAGAATCCTGTGTACGATACGAAGCTGCAGCCATTTGAGCTTTATTTCCTGTATTTTATGACTTTGGTTGAAAAACATTTTCCCAAGAAATTTCAGTTCCCAATTTTTTCAGTCCATTTCTGGCACGAATTAGGAAGTTTGCTGTCAAATGTGAAAAGGTCATAGTACAGTCTTGATCCCTTTGATATAGCGTATATTATTTTTAGAGCCTTGGTTTTTCTTTTATATTTTGATTAATTGATATATTAAGACCAGTTTGCTGTATATATTTCCTAATAGAGCTTACACAGCCGTAGTAAGCCAAGAAACATGCACCCATATAATATTTTCTATTAAATTCGTTTAAACTTAGAAAACTTCCGTCGTTTTTCCAAAAATGTGAAACACAGTAATCCCCTTCCAAGTCCAATTATATCTGATTACATTATTACCAATTTTAAATTTATCATTATGAAAGACTGGCCTGGACAGTACATCCGATTGTATTTTTTGCTTTCAGGTGTCTACAAAAATCTCTATATGCCATGAATGTATGGTTCCAGAATACATTATTGTATTTATTCAAAGGATAACAAGGACCATATTTTTTCTATTTCTTCAAAAAAAGGATACATTACACTAGCAATATTTTTCCACTTGTGTTTTGTTGTTTTAAATCTTCTCAGCCAGGTAAGTTTTAGAGCATTAATATGCTTTCTAATATTGGGTATGCCTAACCCCGCCTCCTTTATGCTTTTTATTGCAATTTTTCTACTTATTTTATCCCGTTTACCATTCCAAACAAACCAAAAACACATTCTCTGACAATATTTATGAAGTCATCTGGTGGATTTGGAAGTAAAATCCATAGATGAATCAATTTAGATAAAATCAAAGATTTTAACACAGCGACTCGTCCAAGAGGAGTAATGTTTCTTTTCATCCATATTTTAAACAAGGCTGTTATTCTGACCATTTTTTTCAGCATAATTAATCTTTTCACAGTTTTTTTTTTTTTACATCATTTGTGAACCATATTCCCATATTTTAAACATATCAGGGTTCCATTGTATATTCAACTGTTGCATATATTTCATTTCTGAGCCTTTCTTGCTATCTAGCCATATTGCTTGTGTTTTATCTGCATTTAGGAAAAGTCCTGAAAACTTTCCAAATTTCTCTGTTAATGGGACAGATCTTTCAAAAGATATTCGATCTCCATTATTCATTAATTGTGTGTCATCAGCAAATTGTGATATTTTAAGTTCTTTGTTGTTTATTTTAACACCTTTTATATCTTTATCTTCTCTAATAATGATTGCTAAAGATTTCTACACATAGTATGAATAGATAAGGTGAAAGTGGATCTCCCTGTCTACAGCCTTTTTCAATGTGAAACCAATCCGAAGTTTGACCGTTAACTATAACAGTTGATTTTATGTTTTTATAAATGTTTGTATCCAATTACATATGTTATTTTCGAAACCATATTCTCAAAGTTTTAAATAAAGATTCCCAGTCGAGAGAATCGAACGCTTTCTCAAAATCTAAACAGAGTAAAAGTCTGGGTAATTGTCTCACTTCTAGATAGTGAATTAGGTCATAAATAAGCCGTATGTTATCCCCAAGATATCTATTTGCAATGAAACCTGTTTGATCTTCACTTATTAGGCTCGGAAGAACCTTTTTTTTTATTCTATTTGC
>JADBJO010026254.1:0-5000 GCA_016801955.1 Conus betulinus | reverse complement strand
ACTACGCTTACATCAGTGGAATCTTGACTGCCAAGGATGTTTAGGAGCAGAGGGTCATTAAAAACGACATCCAAGGCAGCGTGCTTGCCGATACCTCCAAAAAACTACTTCAGGTCTGTGTGTGTGTGTGTGTGTGTGTGTGTGTGTGTGTGTGTGTGTGTGTGTGTGTGTGGTGTGTTCTGCTGCCTGCGGTCTGTCTGTCTGTCTGTCCCTTATCCTCCCATGCCTTCCACATATTTCAAGTATCCCTTCGTGAAGACATTTCCAATGGAAAAAAAAAAAACAACTCTAGTTTGTCTAGGACCGCACTTGGATTACCAAAGCAACATCCAGACACACTGAAGTCTAGTTGCAAAGTGAAACGACTGCAGGCGGAAATCTAAACAAATCTTAAGTAAATGTCAGCGAACCGTCCCAGAGAAACGTGGACAAACGAGTCACAAGACAAACCACAACGCGTTTCGACGACCTCTTAGGTCTTCTTCAGGTGCAACAAACATGAAACAAATAACGAAAAATGCACTTAGCTTTGATCGCTAAAATGGTTTGTGCTAAGAAAGGGGGATTTGTTTCCATAACGACGACGCCAACACTACAATGTCCTCCAAAGAATTATGGACCCTAGAGAGGTTCAGAGTTGAGAGAACTCGACACACGACCCGACTGGAAACAGTCACTGAAATCTGAAGCCAAAAATATTATTACACTCCATATAAAATGAGCTCTAGTAGTTGTGAAATCTATAGTGGTTTTGGTACTTTTTTTTTAGACATAGATCCGAGCGCCTATAACTTTGTCAAGATCTGAAAATGTAGAAAAAGCATCATGATCCCAGTATAAGATCAGAAAACATAGCCTCTGGTTTTAGGCAATGTTTTTTAGTGTTAATACCCTAACACTTGTTTCAAATCGTCGACAGTGTATACAGATGCCACTTTCTCGTAGCTTTTGTTCTTTTTTCTCTTTCTTTTTTTTTTTTTTTTACCCGCACAAAAGTGGCCGATAGGGAGAAGCACAAGGTTCCATCACTTACCTTTTTCTTGCGCTGGTGGTTTGTGGCGACAATTCAGTGTACCAGGACGACCCAGTGAGTTCTATTCTCCAGTCACCTCCGCATCCCTCCGCAGCCTTTTTTCCTTTCTTCGATCTTTCTGGTCACCTGTGTGGCCCATAATCTAGAACTTATGCATCTGTCCCTACAAACCGTTCTGATTGGGAACTATTGAAAATAGGCCTTTACATCTCTTAATCACATTGAGCACTGTCATATCACCACCAACGCACTGTTCAATGTACAGGTCCATTGTGACTAAAATACTTCATTCTGTTAACTACCCGTCAGTTGTGTTAGGTAATACACAGCATTATACTCACCCGGGTACAGTCAGTCGTCAGTAGACTTCTATTTCATGAATGCAGTAGGTAACACTACCCGATGTCACCATGAACGAAAAGAATGGAGTCGTCTGCTATCTGTCTCTGTCTTTGTCTCTGTCTCTCTCTCTGTCTGTCTCTCTCTCTCTCTCTCGTGCTCTCTCTCTCTCTTCTCTCATCTCTCTCTCTGTGTGGTGTCTGTCTGTCTGCCTGTCCGGGCCTGTCCTGTCTGTCTGTCTTTTCTGTCTGTCTCTCTGTCTCCTCTCTCTCTCTCTCTCTTACCCCTTGTGTGTGTGGGTGTGTGTGTGGTGTGTGTGGTGCGCGCGCCGCGCGCGTGCGTGCTGCACACACCACACACACACACACACACACACCACACACAGTACACACACACACACACACACACACATTACACTGTATCATACTAGCACAAGCCCGCACATTTTCTTTTCATAAATCATTTAAGTCAAAAGCTTTTTTTTTTTTTATCTCGAAGATTTATTGGTTTTTCACCTACGGAAACAATGCCTTACATCTGTTACGCGCAGGGATAAAATTGTGTGTGATTTATGTCACACTGCTGCTGCAACAGGGATCATTGGTGTCAATATTTGAAATCATTATTTATCACCAGTTATACTAAATAGAAATGTCAACTGCATTTTCAATACTTTCGTTCGCTTACTATCAGTCAACGGTGGTGAATATGGTGGTTAGGGCACTGTTTCTCTGTACTACTATCATCAATTGTAAAAAGCCAACACGGTGTTGGATATTTTAGTATTCTCAATGCTACCAGATGTATTGCGTCAGACATTGAGGATAAATGCATGCACGTGCAAATGAGTTTGTTGTATCATTTTTGTTCGTTAGTATAGTTTAGGTGTCCGAAAAGTAAGTGTGAATTCTCCTTAGACATTGATTTGTTGAGTGCAATCATACACACGTTACCTACGTCCATTAAAATGTACTGGAGTTCCTGAAAACAAGGCTAACATGACAAAACTGAATATATTGCACAAATGCACCACTTCTCAGTATACTTAAAATGTTAATTATCTGGATAAAACGCCTTAATACGAGTAATTCCGAATGAAATGTGGCCTACAAAATTTACATCATGGCACTACTCTGTCTGGGCTCTTCTTGTGCTGGTCTGTGCCATTTTTTTTCGGTTTTTTTTTCCCTCTGCAAGGTATTGTACTGCAAGGAAAGGAGATGATGGGACCCTTGTCACTGCTTATGCTTATGGAACATAATTTAAAATTGGCGAGTTTCTTGGGCAGCGAAAAATATCTTGGGCATGAAAATCTTTTTTCTCATGATCCACAGTGACTGAAGACTCTGCCTAAGTTTCATTTCTTGACGTGTGTTCAAAGATTCAAAGAACACCCCATCGCATAAATCAGTCTGATGACAAAAAAACGCGACGACGACCCCCCCCCCCCCACCCCCCCCCCCCCCCCCCCCCCCCCCACCCCCCCCCCCCCCCCCCCCCCACCCCCCCCCCCCCCCCCCCCCACCCGCCCCCCCCCCCCCCCCCCCCTGCCCCGGACAAGGTCATCCCCCCCTGCAAAAAAAAAAAAAAATCTGAGGAAGGTCAGGGACAGGTTGAGGTTTGAGTCAACGTAGAACAAAGCAATCTTGACATGTTCTGAGCAGTTTTGGTCCTTTTCTCTGTTATGAGAGCAGAACACACATATATAAAAAAAAAACAGACAAAAGAGCAAAAAGGATGAAACATATAATTTCTGTATCATCATGCTGGTGACAAGAAATGAGAACATCTCCTTACTCTTATAACTTGTCATTCCTTGACTGTATACAACAGTGAAATTCAATTTTTGCAATTTCTGTGTTGATATTGGGTTATAAGGGCGGGACTGAAGGATTGAAAAAAAAATCTGAATGTGTCAGCGCTATTGAAGGAAACAACATGTAGAAAAAGAATGATCGTAGGTAGATCTTTGCAAAACGATTATCCTAGTCGAGTCGAAACGTATAATAATAATAAAATCATAATTATTATTATTCTTTATAATTATATGTAATTATAATTATTTATTATTATTATTATTATTGTTGTCATTATTGTTATCATACCATATCATTATTATTATTTTTTGTTAAAAACTACTTATACAGGGCCAGCGCGTGGTAAGACACACACTTCTAACCACGTTTACAGTCCAGGTTCTCATTTGCACGGCGGGCTGCCTACCTGGGTAAGCCGACTGAGAGGACTTCACTGCTATTTCGTAAAGGAAAAAATAAGATGACGATCCTCTTTCCAATATATAAAAACACGGACCTTTTCCGTTTGACCAAATGTGCCTACACTGCATTTCCTCGACCACTCTTCTGTGTGAATGAAGAAACCTAACAACTACTGTGACGAGTCGGCTGACAAACGGCGTTGACGTGCACCACTTCTCGCTTTCTGCAAACAATTAACTTTACTCATGATCAATGACGCAAGCTGAAAGAAATTGTCGAACTTGCAATCATCCACCCCTTCACCCCCACCCCTGCAATGTTTTCTTATCTTAATACTCTCTCGATGGAACCCTGGCTGTTCATGGTCGACTTTTCTCCCCCAGCCCGTGGTTTCACCAACGTCCGGCTACTCTGGTTTAGCCGATCACAAAGCTACAGAAGGTGGTGGCAAGTATCACGGGACATAGAGCCTCCTTAGCCCTGTTCCCCATCCGACATTCATCATGGTTCTGTTCGTGTGCGGTGCATGGCCTCGTGGCGACTCCGCTCTGTTCCCCTCGTTGTCAGCCGGAGAACATCCCAGGGTTGTGTGGCTCAACAGAGACCAAGTCACAAAACAAAGGTTCCTCCCCAACCCACCACGGTCCCGGGGGGGGGGCTAAGGGTGGGGGGTCCCCTGTACCCCCGTATGGCACGAAGGGGGGGGGGTCCGGTGCCTGCCCCTGGTTGTCGTGAACGGGAGCATTCATTAACTGGGCTCCCTGAAGCGACAAACAAATCCCCACTTTCCAAAAATCATGTCAACAAAAAACCTTCAAAATGATCAACGTATCAAACTTTCCCAAATGTTGCACCTGAATCTAGAGGATGGAGAGGAGAGCTCTGGCACGACCAGACTCCTCCCCACACCCCCCTTCCTGTTTCAAATTATTTCTCCTAATGATTTGGGGCATGGTCCGAAGAAGAGCTAATTTTGCTCTATTTTTTCCTTAGTAAAAGAATTTGCGCCGTGTATTTTTTATTTTTTTTGTTAGATGTCCGGTCCCTGCCATTTTTACGAGTTACAGAGGTGTATGCCGGAGTAAGAATCCATGACTATCCTTTTGGTTTGCATAAGGTCCGAATGGATCTTGAAATAGTTAATACAAAAGAGTGACCTTTGGGTGGTTACTGGATAGAAACACAAAATCAAGAACGGAGTTTGTTATATTTGTTTTAGCTTTTTTTTTTTAGTTTTCTTGTTGCCTTTCTCTTTCCCTGTCGCTCACTATTCTTTCGCTTTTTTTCTTGGTTCATTAATTCATTACGCCAATGCTACTATTCTTTTTTTACATTTCATTTATTTATTTATTTTTTTTATTTTTTTAATCAGAAACGCCGACTGGAGCGCAGATTTGTTTGAGATGCCT
>JADBJO010026253.1:20000-22741 GCA_016801955.1 Conus betulinus | reverse complement strand
TGGATCGGTGATACATACAGGTCAAGATGGAGAGACCCCTCCTTTTTGCTGGGGACAGTGTGAGGAGGAGGGGAATGAGACAAGTGTCAGTTGTCAGAAAGAGAGTGCCTTACACACCACCCACGCCACTCACGTCCTGCACTCACGCCTACGCTCACGTATGCACAGACGCACTTCAAGCTCTGTTTTGTGTAGATTCAAAATCAGTCCTTCAAGCGATAAAAAGATTTTCATTGCATACTAGGCCTGAAATGATTACAACGATAAAGTAGATAGGGCAGCTAAGCGTGGAGCAAAACATATCTGTGGTTCTGAAGATCTTAAACTACCCTTATCGGTACATGAGCAGTGCAATTTAGTTAAAAACATATATTTCGAAAACTTTCAAAGATAGAATGATAGAACATGACAATCAAAATCAGTTTGATATTTTTGATATTAAAATCATTCAACATAATTTAGTTTTAAACCAAAATATACTTTCATTGATGTATAGGTGGAAACTTGATGCTTTTAAAACAAAATATGTTAAAAACATAGTGTGTTTATGTACAAAGAAATAACACGTGATCATATTGTTACATGTCAAGACATGAAAAAAAAAATTCCAGTGTTGAGGCAAAATAGTGCGCAGGCCATCTTTGAGTCACCAGCTCTAACATATGAGTTTTTTGTATGCTTAGAGCGCACTCCATTGGGGAAGTATTTATAGGTTCCTTTTGTGTGTGTGTGTGGGGGGGGGGGGGGGGGGGGGGGGGGGGGGGTGTGGGGGGGGGGGGGATGGGGGATATGTGTGGGGAGGGAAGATGGAATAATGTACAAAGCTCAAAAGTGTGACAAGGGACTGAGAAAGGTTAAGTTTCTGTGCCTTGATGGTTGTTAATTAGTTTTGTTAAAATTTTAGCTTTTTTTTTTTCCTTTTTCAAACTTATTTGAACAATTTAAGTGTTTTGTAATTACCATTATTATTCATATAAGCACTCATATAAGCACACACATATGCACACACAACATACTCAAACACACTCGCATACACACACACGAGCACGAGCACACGCACAATGAATGACACACACACACACACACACACACACCACACACACACACACACACACACACACACACACACACACACACACACACTTTTCCTAAACGAGCTAAGCAGATATCATCATTGAAAACCAATTGCCACTTACGTATCAGATCTACACAAAAGGTCTGATATAAATCCAAGTAATATTGACACAAATCAAACGGCCTCCCCTTGTCCTGCTTGGGAGATGAATAAAGCGCAGTTTGATATTAACTATACTGACATGAAGAAAAATGAGAATCCAAAACATTATGAAAACTGAAGTCCGGTTACATATACAGAACACTTATCCAAATCATTTAAAGATGATATATACAGATGGTTCACTCCTAGAAGATCACCGGGCAGGTTCAGCTTTTGTAATACCAGCGTTAAAAAAGGAAAAAGTCATACTACATTGGCAAAAATCGATCCATCTTTACTGCTGAACTTATTGCTATTCTTATGGCTCTCAATTACATAGTTGATTTTTCCATTACAGTTTTTTTTTCAAATCTTATTTTGTGTAGGTTCTCAGTCGGTACTCTATGCTTTAAGATCATCAGATTACAAGAAAAAGACCAAAATTATCTTAGAAATCAGTCAATTAATTCATATCTTAACTTTAAAAGGGACCAACGTTTCCTTCTGCTGGGTTCCTTCACATCTTGGAATTTTCTTCAAATGAGTGGGCTGACAAAGTAGCAAAAAAGGGCGCTAGGCAGGGCACAGAATCCACTGAAATTCATGTTCCTTTATCCATTCAGGATTATCACTTGCTGGAACAAGCAGTATGGAGTAGAATTAAAGGCTATTTCTTGAGAAAGATAGACTGTCCAAGAATAAGTATATTGATTCTCGTGGTTTGGATAACAAATCATATTTGAATCAAACTGGCGTAATCAAATTCAGACAGATTAGTTCGCTCACAAAATACAGCAAAAATGTTAGATGTTCATGTGGTGAACAAATTTCTAGCAAGCACATCATTTTTGATGTCAGAAGTTAAGACCTATCTTACCATGAATTCTGAAAATTGTATTGAAGGCGTTTTTCAAAAATGCTACTATTTTGTTTAATATTGCGAAATGTTTACTTCATAGTCCTGTAGGACATTTGTTATAGACTAGCTGATTTTAAATGTTGTTAATGCTCATTTTTCTGACTTTTTTTCTCCCCCTTATCACAGAGACATAGATACATGCACACATAATACGGTCCCCCTCCCCTCCTCCTCCTCCCAATCCCCCCCCCCCCTCCCCCCCCCTTCCGTTAAATATCACTATGTGGATAGACGGTTAAATTGAAGACAACAACAACAACAACAACAACACACACACACACACACACACACACACACACACGCGCGCGCGCCGCGCGCGCGCGCGTCTGTCTATGTGTATGTGAGGAGAGAGAGGGGGGGGGACACACACACACACACCACACACACACACACACACACACACACACACACACACACAGGATGATTACATAGACTCATTTTGCGTGCCATGTACACCACCTACACCCCCCTCTACTGCTCCGTGTTTCCAAGAAGAGTAATCATTTTGGAGTTTGTGTATACGTGCATTGCATCAGCATAAAGACATTGTTATAGAGCTGCTGTGATGTTTAGGTTTTGTTTGTTTGGTTTGGTTTTCTGTCTCTT
>JADBJO010026253.1:5000-17500 GCA_016801955.1 Conus betulinus | reverse complement strand
TGCGTGCGTGTGTGTGTGTGTTATGTGTGTGTGTGTGTGTGTGTATCTGTGCGCGCGCGCGCGCGCGCGCGCGCGCGTGTGGTGTGTGTGTGTGTGTGTGTGTGTGCGTGCGTGTGCGTGTGTTTGTGTGGTGTGTGTGTGTGGTGTGTTGTGTGTGTATGTGTGGAGTGTGTGTGCATGTGTGTGTGTGTGTGTGTGTGTGTGTGTGTGTTGTGTGAATTTTTTTTTTTATGCCCTTGAAGGCAAGTCACTGCGTCAAGGCCTTCCCCCTTCCCCTCATCCCCTCACAATCTTAGGTCTGTATGCTAGGAATAGTACTGAGAGTTCCCTACTCCCAAATACGCTACAGAAGGTCGAACAGCTAATCAAAACATTGACCCCCCAAAAAAAAAATTGTTTTTTTTAAAAGACAAACAAAAAAAAAAGAAAAGAAGAGATAAAACAATCCAAATCCTGTCCTTTCAGACAAGTCGTAGCATGTTCCACGTCTCTCTCGTCTCTCTCTCTCTCCTCTCGTCATCTCTCCCTCCTCACCTCCTCCGCACTCCTCCCTCTCGGACTCCCCCTCTCTCTCCTCCCATTTGAACCCTTACCTGGGGCGTGAAGTCTACAAGTCTCTCTCCTCCAACACCTGCGGCATAGATCGAAAAGCACAGGTCCGCCCAATGAACCCTCCTCCTCCCCTCCCGAAAAAAACCTCTCACCCCCCCTCTCTCAACAACTCTCATAAAACTTGACTGTCCCCCAACGCCGATTCCTGGGGCTTGCCCGCCCCACACCCCCCACCCCACCCCCCCCCAAACCCCGTCTCTCTCCCCTCATCCACTGAAGAGAAAATCCATAAAAAAACGGGGTAAAGGAAAAATTCAAGAACCCCCCAACAACCCACCCCCAAGACCCTCTCTCTGCCCCAACCGGCGGCTCACCCCCTCAACCCCCCCCAACGGGCACCCCAACCCCACACCCCCCCTCCACCCCACCCCCCCACCCCCCAAACCCAGCTCTCTCTCTCTCTCCTCTCCCTCTCTCTCCCTCTCCTCTCCACTCCCGTCTCACCTCTCCTCCTCTCCTCTCTCTATCTCTCTCTCTCTCCCTCCCCCCCATCTCCCTCTCTGCTCTCCCACCCTCTCTCTCTCTCCTCGCTCTCTCTCGCTCCGTCTCTCGCTCTCCTCTCTCCTCTCTCTCTCTCATCCTCGCCTCCTCTCTCTCTCACTCTCCTCCTCTCTCTCTCCTCTCTCTCTCCTCCTCCCTCCTCTCTCCCTCCCCTTCTCTCTCTCCTCTCCGGGTGCTCTCCTCTCTCTCTCCCTCCTCTCCCCTCCTCCCTCTCTCTCTCCTCCCCTCTCTCGGGGCCCTCCGCGTCGGTCTCGGTCTCGGGTGGCTCAACTCTGGAGTCGGGTCGGCGGGGGCGAGGGGGTGGGGTGTTCTTGGGGGGGGGGGGCTCTCTCTTCCACCACCCATCGTCTCTCGGCTCTCTCTCCTCCTCTCCTCTCCTCTCTCTCCTCCGCTCTCTCTCTCTACTCCTCGCTCTCGTGGGTCTCCCCTCCGAACTCTCTCCCCTCTCCCCTCTCCTCTTCCCTCTCTCTCCTTCCTCATGTCCCTCTCTCCTCCTCGTCCTCTCCTCTCTCCTCTTTATACTTCTCCTCATCTTTACTCTTTTTTCATTTTTTTCTCCATCTAATTTCTTTTTCTTTTCTCTGCGCTCCTTTGTCCGTCTCTCTCGTTCTCTCCTCCCTCCCTCCCATCTCTCTCTTCTCCCTCTCGCCATAAATCCCCTAAATATCAAGTTGTTTGATTGAACAAAAGTATTTCTGTCCACGGTCCTACTACTGCGTCCTCTTGGCATTTCCAGAGAGTTGCCAAGTTTCCCCCCTGAACTTCCTGTCTAGCGGTTGAACCCTTCAGACCATTTTGGTCTGTCCCCCTGTTCCGTTTGATGCGTTCTGTTTTGGGTTGGTCGCGGAGAGAGTCGAAAATAAAACAAGGGGAGATAATATATCTCCAGGAGAAAACGGGCCTGGAGGGCAACGGGGCAGGGAGAGGGATTGGGGAGGGCGGGAGAGGAAGGGAGGGGGGAGGGTGAGCTGAAAACGTGTTGTCGAAGAGAGAGAGAGAGAGAGAGAGAGAGATGAGGAGAGGGGAGAGAGGGCGCGGAGAGAGAGAGAGGAGAGAGGGAGAGGAGAGGAGTATGTGTGTTAAATGAGTTCACGATTACCTTCCCTCTCCATGTGTGTATATGTTTCTCTGCGCGATGCACCGACGCGAGCGACTCTCTATCGGTGTGTGTGCGTGGTGTGTGGTGTGTGTGTGTGTGTGTGTGTGTGTGTGTGTGTGTGTGTGTGTGTGGGTGTGTGTGTGTGTGTGTGTGTTGTGGTGGTGTGTGTGTTTGTCAGTGTGTAAGTGTGTGTGTCTGTGCCTGTGTGTGTGTGGGTGTGTGTGTGTGTGTGTGTGTGTGTGTGGTATGTGTGTGTGTGAGTGTGTTGTGTGTGTGTGGTGCGCGCGCGTGTGTGTGTGGTGCGCGCCGCGCGTGCGTGCGTGCATGAGAGCGTGTGCTTTGCGTGCATGCGCGTGCGCGTGCGTGCGGCGTGCGTGTGTGTGTGTGTGTGTGTGTGTGTGTTGTGTGTGTGTTGTGTGTGTGTTGTGTTCGTGACGTGAGTGCGACATGTTTATGTGTGTGAGTGTGGCGTGCGTTGTGTGTGTGTGTGTGTGGTGTGTGTGTGTGTGTGTGTGTGTGGGTGTGTGTGTGTGTGTGCGAGCGTGCGTGCGTGGTGTGCGTGCATGAGTGCGTGAGTGCGTCCGTGACCTGCGTGAGTTTTGTGTGTGTGTGGTGTGTGTGTGTGTGTGTGTGTGTGTGTGTGTGTGGTGTGTGTGTGTGTGTGTTGTGTGTGTGTGTTTGAGCGTGAGTGCGTGCTAACCGCCCGCGCGCACGCGCGTGTGTGTATTTATATGTATGTGTTGTCCATAACATGTGTAGGTTTGCATACTTGCGTACGTGAAAAAGCCGCGCGCGTGCACGCACGTGCGTGTATGTTTTTGTGTGTGTGTGTGTGTGTGTGTGCGGCGCGCGCGCGCGCGCGGGCATGCGTGCTCGCACGGCGTTGTGTTTGATGCCAAATTCTATTGCTGGCTTTGAATATGTTGCGTAAGCCAAAACATTTCTCTTGTTTTGTTTTTAAGTGAAAAAGAAGGTTATGGGGTTTGAAAAGATAAGAAAGAAAGAAGATTCGAGTCGTCAGAAAATTCCCAAGTTACAGAAAACTTGGGCATAGTATACGAAAAAAAATCACTTACCCCCCAAGGCCTCCAATCTGCGGCACTAAACACTGCCAACATTGGCCACCTGGGCAGTGCCACGCCACAAATGGCCAGCACTGGGTGCTGCAGCTGCTCTTTTTTTTAAATCTGTTCGTTGGTTGATAGTGGACAACTACATAGTGTCTTCTGGTGCCCAGACCCTTCAGACCGATGTTGCTTCGGTTGCTGTGTACTGCTGCCTGAACTCACGCACAAAAAAAAAAGAAAAAAAAAAAAAAAAAAAAAAAAAAAAAAACGACGAATAAAAGAGTGGTGGTTGTTGTCGTTGCCTGTCACCAGAAGGAGAAAGAAGAAGTTAGAAGAAAAAACACCGTCATCGCCATAATCTTCTAATCTTCAAAGAAATTTCGTCGCAGGCAATTGAGAAGTATGAGAAGCTAGACGCTGAGGTTTAGAACGCCAAGGACATCAGACCAGAGGTAGGCATGAGGTAAGCATGAGGTAAGCATGAGGTAGACATGAGGTTGGCAAGAGGTAGGCGTGAGGTAGCGTGTGAGGTAGGCACGAGGTAAAACATGAGGTTGGCGAGAGGTATAGGCGTGAGGTAGGCGTGATGTAAACATGAGGTAGACATGAGGTTGGCAAGAGGTAGGCGTGAGGTAGGCACGAGGTAAACATGAGGTAAACATGAGTAGACATGAGGTAAGCATGAGGTAGCATGAGGTAGCCATCAGGTAGGCATGAGGTAGACATGAGGTAGCCATCAGGTAGGCTGGGTAGACAGGAGGTAGCATCAGGTAGGCATGAGGCAGGTACGAGGTATCAGCATAAGGTAAAACACATGAGGTAAGCATGAGGTAAACATGAGATAAGCATGAGGTAAAACATGAAGTAAAGCATGAGGTAAACATGAGTAAGCATGAGGTAAACATGAGGTAAGCATGAGGTAACATGAAATAAGCATGAGGTAAACATGAGATAATCATGAGGTAACATGAAGTAAGCATGAGGTAAACATGAGGTAAGCATGAGGTAAAACATGAGATAAGCATGAGGTAAAACATGAAGTAAGCATGAGGTAAACATAGGTAAAGCATGCGGTAGGTGTGAGGTAAACATGAGGTAGCTTGTAGGTAGGCGTGAGGTAACAATGAGGTAAGCATGCGGTGAGACGTGAGGTAAACATGAGGTAAGCATGAGGTTTGGCGGTGAGGTAAACACGAGGTAAGCATGCGGTAGGCGTGAGGTAAACATGAGTAAAGCATGAGGTTGGCGTCGAGGTAAACATGAGGTAAGCATGCGGGTAGGCGTGAGGTAAACATGAGGTAAGCCATGCGGTAGTGCGGGTGAGGCGTGAGGGTAAACATGAGGTAAGATGAGGTAGGTCTGTGAGGTAAACACGAGGTAGGCACGAGGTAAACATGAGGTACGGTATGAGGCAACCAGGACGTAAACATGAGGTAGGCATGAGGTAAATATGAGGTAACATGAGGTAGACCTGAGGTAGGACGAGGTTACACGAGGTAGGCATGAGGGCGGGGGCATGTTACATGCCATTATGGTGTCCTCCAGACCTGTTATTTATTCATTAGCAGCAAGCACTCACAAGAAAGAGCCCACCGTTTGAGGGGTTTTTTGTTTGTTTGTTTGTTTGTTTGTTGTTTGTTTGTGTTTTTTTGTTTTTTGTTGTTTTTTTGTTTTTTTTCAGAAGAGCAAGTGAATTTGGACGATAAATTTCTACAATAACAAACAAAGTGTTTGAATTCCTGAGTTTTGATGTCAAACCTAACTTCATACTCACAGTAACACCACATAAAAGGACAGAAATAGCCGAAACAGTCGTACTTTATTTTCTTACCTTTTGAGATCAGCTTTACGATTCACACCCGCTCACACAAGGGAAGAAGAATTGTAAGGGTAACATGATAATTACAAGGAATCTGAGCACTGAAAAGGACCACCAGAAAACCATGAACTTGTCATCGGGTAAAGAAAAAACAAAATGGTGTTGGTTTTATGGTGGGTTGTCTATCACTGTTAAAATGGATTGGGAGGAAGACACGGGTGTTTTAAGATGCTGTCTAGTGAGGGCCATTTGAGGAAATTTTGTTTTATTAAATCACCATTTTTTTTTAAAAAATCCACAAACAAACACTCCCTTCATTATTTTAGATTGTTTGTTATAAACTATGAGATCAGTTCAATGCGCGAAGAGCTAACGAGGCTGAACGGTCATGATGCTGAAACAGTTCCACATATTGATTGGATGCCGAATACGATGGGAGGAAGTGACTCTTCCGTTCTTTGTGCGTAATTGTCCTAAATCTTAAATGTGATGATCTGTTTGCCTGAAGCAAGACCCAAGCCCGAGTCGAATCATTGTGTCTTCTTTGCCCTGTGCTTTTGTTTTGTCCTGTTGTCCCTTGGCGGAACTATACCCCACGACCACTAACCCTATACACTACCACCACCAGACCAAAACTACCCCCCCGCTCTTTCCTGTCTCATCTTTCTTATCTCAATTTTGCTTTGGTGCTGCTCTCCCTTTTCTTCTCCGCCCTCGGTCCACTCCATTTTTGACCAGTTTTCTCCCCAATGTTCGCTGCAGTGACATCTTGTCCACAATGTGATAGTACACCCGACGGCAAACGCTACAACAGTTCCTTTCCCCTCCTTACTGTACGGTGTCTCCCGACACATGAGAGTTTGGACGACCAGAAGATGAAGAATCTAGTTAGGGATCAAAGATGCGGACATTTGAGAACAGGCAGCCCTTCGTTTTTTCATTGGCCTCCGAAGTGGGGGGGTGGCCAGAAATAGCTCTCGTGGTAGATGCGCCGGACTCGTAAATCCCCTGGTGTTGCGGGTTCGAATCTGCGCCTTGGCGGCCGTTCGGTACATGGGGAGGTTTTTTTTTTTTGTTTTTTTCTTCGGAGTTAACAGTGGTGGTTCTGCCTCTCCATTTCCCATAACAGAGGAGAGAAGGTCCTTCGATGAGACACACATAATAAACCCCGAGGTTCCGGTGTGTGACCACGCACTGCGCGTAAGATACCATACATCTTGCACACACGGCAACTCCCATCGCCAACTTTCAGAAGAGAATGCGGCAGTGTTGGCACGTTGTTATTGATGTACACAGTTACACATGATCATCGCACCTTTCCTCGAGAGATAGAATTATGGCTGGCCTTAATGGGGTATGGGGATTACACAACGGCTACACACAAAAACCCCACACCCACTCCCCACTTCTCCCTTTGTGGTAGATTGGGATCTCCTCTTTGCCTGGTCCCTGAAGTGGGAGTGTCCGCAGGAGCTCAGCCCTGGGCGTACGCAAATAAAAAAAAAGAAAAGAAAACCTCGATGTAATTCCTTTCCTCTTGCTGAAGGAGACAAACAGGTCAAAAAACGCGTCGTGTTTTCCTTTGAGATTTCTTTCTCTTTCGCTTAGAGGGCGCCACCCATACCCTTCTGTCATAGTCCGTGTTCTGTTTTTTGGTGTTTTTGTTGTTGTTTTTGGGGTTGTGTTGTTGTTGTGTGTGTGTGTGTGTGTGTGTGTTGTGTGGGTGTGTGTGTTGTGTGGTGTGTGTGTGTGTGTGGTGTGTGTGTGTGGTAAAATGGGATAAAGCTTTTACACTGCAGTGTTTACTTGGGTGGACCTGTGTGTGGTGTGTGTGTGTGTGTGTGGTGTGTGTGTGTTTGTGGTGTGTTGTGTGTGCGTGTGCCTTGTGGTGTTCCAAGGAGATTCCACTGATTCTTTCACAATTTACTCTGCCTTAATGTTCAAAGCGAAGACCTTAACCTCTGGACTTTCTGGACCGGGACCCTCGCTAAACCCCCCTTCTGGGCCTCACCGGCACCCGCCCTCTCCGGGGGGCGGCTATCATGGGGTGGATGGGTCGGGGTGTCCGTTAATCTTTGTGCCGCCCCTTCATCAACATGTCATAGTGGGGGGGGGGGGGTTCTGGTTGTCAAACCATCTGTCTTCTTTGTCTTCTTCTTCTTCAGACTTCATCCAACAACAACCACAAAGCTTTCTGTTGGCACGCTTACCGTGTTGCCCATCCTCGGGGGGGCGGGGGGGGGCGGCCTCTCCTCCCTCTGTCGAGCCCCCACCTTCCCCTCCCTCCCCAACCCCCTCCCTTCAACATGCTGATTCCAAATCCTCCCCGCCCCCTTCCTCCTCCCCCCCCCCCCCCCCCCTTCAGCCGCGCTTTTCCCCTCCCCCCCCCTATACCCCCGCCCCCCCTGCCCCCCCGCGCCCCCCCGGGGGGGGGGGTAGGGACCGGGGGCCCGCCCCCGGCCACCCCCCCCCCCACGCGCGCGGCCCCCCCCTACCCCCCCCCCCCCCCCCGCCCTCCCCCTCCCCCCTCCCTCCTTCCCATTCTGGCGTGAAAATCGGTCCTAACGCCAACACCACTGCGTGGACCGACGCAGAAAAAGTCCTTACTAAGAAAAACGGCTGGACAAAACAAAAAACTTTTTCTTCCGAGAGACTAAACAGCGATTATCGTTGTTTTCTCCAAAATTGGTCATAAGTTTGTTGGGGGTTTCTTTTGGGTTTGGGGGGGGGGGGGGGTTTGTTTTTTTTTTTTTTTTTTTTTTGTTTTTTTTCGTTTTTTTTTTTTTTTTTTTTTCTTTTTTTTCTTCCTTTTTCCCTTTTTTTTTTTTTTTTTTTTTTTCCATTACTTACTAGTAAACTTACTGCTTCGTAATTTGCGACAGGTGGTTTCGATGTGCCCTGCCTTTGCATGCAGACGTCCCCATCGGCGCGCGCAGGATATCAAACTGCGGGAAGGAAACGAGCTGGTCGGCTCGGACCTTCACAGGCTCATTGTTGCCCTTTCCTTTGCGCAGAAACCACTGCGTGTCATGGCGCCCTAATTATTTGATGAAACGGGTAATTGGGCGCGAGTTTTGTTTCCGCTTGGTCGGGTCTCTCATGTGTGTGTGTGTGTGTGTGTTGTGTGTTTGGTGTGTGTGTGTTGTGTGGTGTTGTGTGTGTGTGTGTGTGTGTTTTGTGTGTGTGTGGGTGCGTATCAGGGAGGAGGGGAGGGAGAAGGTGGATCGTCAGGATAACTGGGTCTTCAGCGACTGTCAGTTTGTTGAAGTGTGTTAACTGTTCTGGCGCTGCTGCGTCTGTGCGTGTGTTGGCTGGGGGGGGGGGGGTGGGGGGGGGGGGGAGGGGGGGTTCGATGGATGGAGTGGCGGGGGGATGGGGAGGGAGGGGCGGGGGGGGGGGGGGGGGGGGGGGGGGGGGGGGGGTGGGGGGGGGGGGGGGGAAGGGGGAGGGGTGGTGCGGTAATGGTATTATTTAACTACTTTTCTTTTCCCTTTGGCATGTTCGTTTTATTCGTTGGTTTTGGATTTTTTTGTTTGTTTTGGCTTTTTGTCTTTTTTTTTTATGTTTGTTTGGGTTTTGTGGTTGTTTTTCCCCCCTGGAGGATGGTGCTTATCTAATCTATGGTTTATTGTTTTTTTAAAATTTGTTGTGTGGTGGAATTTTGTTCGTTGGGTGTCATTGCAAATTTTTTAAGATCATTTGAAACTTATCGTAATGTTTTGTTTGTTGTTTTGTGGTTCTAACTAAGTTCTCACTAAGTTCTACGTGTATTTTGTATTGCTGAGGACCGGCTGTAAAAAAAAAAAAATCACACACACACACTACACACACACATACACACCCACCCCACCCCCACACACACACACACTCACACACACACAACACACCACACACACACCCTAACCCCGGTATTTTCTATTGTTCATGATACAAAATAGTTCTTATCTCTTTCAGCCCCTCTCGATCTGTGCTGTCTGTCCTCTGTCTGTCTTTCTTTGTCTCCGTCTCTGTCCCTCTCTCCTCCTCTCCCCTCCCACGGTCTCGCTCGCTCTCCTCCTCATCTCTCTCAATCCCCTCTCTCTCTCTTTCTGTGTTGTTTGTAGTGTGGTGTTGTGTGTGTTGTGTTTGTGGTGTGTGTGTGTGTGTGTGTGTGGTGTGGACACATGTTCGGGGAGGTTTCCGTTAATCAACATATTGTAAGAGTCAACCTCGACAACTAACACTGTGTTTTTTATTAGCGAGAAATCTTTCTATTTTTTTTCTATCTAAAATCGCTCGCCAACCCTACCCCCCCCCCCCCCCCCCCACCCATCAACAGCTCACGCCCCCCCCCCCCCCCCCCCCCTCACCCCACACCCTCCCCACCCAACCCAACACCCCCCCCCCCACCCCACGCCCCTTCATACACCACCCCAACCCCACCCACCCCCCCCCCCCACCCCACCCCTCCCAAACCCCCCTCACCACCACACAACCCGTGCCCCCCCCCCCCTCACCCCCCCCCCCCCCGCCACCCAACCCCCCCCACACCCCCACCCCACCCCCAACCCCGCCGAACACCCCCCCCCCCCCACCCACCACACCCACTCCCCCCCCCCCCACCCCCCCCCCACCCCCCCCCCCCCCTCCACCTCCGCCTGGCCTTTATCCCTTCCCCCCCAATCCGTACAAACATTTGCGCTTGTCTTGCCACGGTAGGCTCACTGTGGCTCAACTCAGTTTTGAACCTCAGAACAAAAGAATTTGGGGTCGGTGCGGCTAATATGGTAAAGATAAGTGGTTTTCTCGTTCTTTCGTTTTTTCACGGTCCTAAATGTTTGTTATGTATCGTTTTTTTTGGCCTGAGACGAGAGACCCGTGGTCGGGTCGAAAAATGCAATTGTGTCTTGCCCTGTAACGACAATTGTTTGTTGTTGAGTGTCCTTTTGCGTTAACTAACCCCCCACCAGCCCACCCCACACCGAGGCCACCACCACACACCCACCACGCCCCACACACACCCCCACCCCCGTCATTCTAGACTTGCGGGTCAAAAAAGGAGTTCTGTAAAAACTGGCAGGGGTTCTAGGTGTTCATTGTCCACGTTTCTTGGTTGATTGGAGCGGTTTTTATTGGCGTGATCTTTGGTGCCTGTAGGCTGCAACACTCTGAACTTCCTCATTATTGGTCGATGACAACTCACCACACCCTTCCACCCCACGATTGAATCAGCAGCCCACCTCGATCCCCCCCACCGCCTCCCCATTCTGGATATCTAAAGTGTTAGACCCTGTCACGAAGTCTTGTGGGCTAGAGGCTTTAAATTAATGATGTGTAGATATCCGTCTTGTGTTGTGTTTTTTGTGTGGTGTGTGTTGGTGGTGTTGTGTGTGTGTGTGTGTTAGGGTGGTTTGTGGTTGGCGCGATGTTTAAATCAATGATCATGTTCACATGTTTTTGGTGTCGGCCCAACCATGCACTGCTTTTAATCGTGTGTTGCACAGAGGGGAACGAGGGACGAATCGGGGGGGGGGGTAATAGAAAAACTTAGGGTAGAATAGAAAAAAAGGGGGGGAAAGACTGGGTAGTGGGGTAAAAAACGGTGAAAGACGGGGGTGTCCCGGACGGGAGGGGTGCGGTCCGCAGGTGGTCATGCGCCCATAAAAAAGAAAAATATCGGGTGTCGAAAACGCGAAATAGAAGAGCGCGCCCCGTAAGTGCTCCTCTTTTAAGACCATACAAGAAGCCTCCCGCATTCATAATGATCCAAAGAATAACTCACACACTGATACGAAAACCTCGATGTGAGGGATAAGCGCTACCAACTCTCCCCTCGCCGGCGGCAACGTACTCAATCACTACCTGTCGCGCATTAGGGCACGATCCTCTTTCGAAAAAAAAATGTTCGAAGTAAATATTGGCGTCGCGTAATGTACGTGTGTTCTACAGAATGGGGGGGGTGTCAACGTAGTGTTGTTTTTTTGTTTTAGCCCCCTTTTTGGTGTTTTTCTCTTCGCTCTCTCCCGTCAGTGACACCGTCTAGGACAAAAAAGACCACGGGACCAATTATGAGCCGCTCGTCCGGTTGACGATTCGGTCCCACGATTGTAAAAAAACGTGAACAAATACAAGGAAATGCTCCAACGTTTTCACTCCTGGAAAACATCCATTGTTTCCCCCGCATGTGCACCTAGCGCCGTATGCAAAATCGCACTAAGCAACAACATCTAATTAATCACACGATGGAACTGGGGGCAATATGTCCCTCTTCCCCTCGCGCCCCTCGGCCGCATCTCCTCCAGTCCGTCGTCTCCATCGATCCTCCCCTCTTCCCCTCCGACACATCGTCTCCCCTCCACTCACTTCCTCCTCTCTCTCTCTCTATCCGCTCTCTCCTCGACGGTTCCCCACTCCTCTCTCTCCTGCTCTCATCTTCTCAAGAACTGGTCCCAACCAAGATAAGAAATGGTGAGTCGCGTTGTCGCCTTCAAAAAAGCTTTTGACCTGACTTATTTTCCAGAAAGTTGTTCTGGCCGCTGTGGGCCTTTCTTTTCTTCTTATCATTCTTTTTGAATTCAAAAATGGAATTAACTTAGGTAAGACTGTTTTGATGTTAGAAAAGTATGTAATGGAGATTGTGCAAAGCTTGAATCATCCAGTCGGCGGAGTCGATCGGGCGGAATAAATTGGACTAGAATTCGGGCGCTAAATTGTACTGATTTGGTAAATAGAAAAAAATTGTAACTTGTGGGGGGTTTAAACAAGGAGTATTGCAGTCCTGTTTTGTTTTTTTTTTTTTCTTGTTCATTAATGCCTTTGCTTTGTTCACTATTCCACACTTTGCCTTTGGTAGGATAATTCAAAATGGTCGACATGGGGTTTACCTTGATTTGGAACTTTTGTTGAACTGTGTTATAATAATACTGCTGCTGTTGCAAGACGATATTCTTCTTCTCCATCATCTGAAACAGTGTCTGGACTTACGGAGTACATTTGAACAGTTGCAATTCAGGCTGAGCATTCACTGCTCAGACTACGAACTTAAGTCGTCAACATGACAAAAACCAAATCTTTTTGTTTTTTTTCAGAAGGAAGGGATGGGCACCTTTGGTCACGTCACGAGTTTGAGAGGCTGCGACGTATGGAAACCGCAACTGGCGGCCAGTAGCTAATGCGATTATAGAATACCTTGAAATTTGCTGTTCAGCACGATGCAGTTTTAGTTCGAGGTGCCGAGACATAATTACTGAAGAAGCAAGAAAAAGCACTTATATGTCAATCCTTCATGTGTGCTGATTTATGAAATTGGACAGCTGCTCCTTTTATGTTGTTTACAAAATTGTTTGGGTCCCAGGAACAACCAATATAGCGCACGCCAGTATAATGTGAGGGCTTGGGCACTTGACAAAGGTACTGAAATCGA
>JADBJO010026253.1:0-2500 GCA_016801955.1 Conus betulinus | reverse complement strand
GGTAGAGGTGTACAAAGTTCTTGGTGCTATGGTAGTTTGGTAGAGGTGTACAAAAAGTTCTGGTGCTATGACAGTTTGGTATTGGTGTACAAAGTTCTGGTGCTAGTGACAGTTTGGTATTGGTGTACAAAGTTCTGGGTGCTGTACAGTTTTGGTATTGGTGTACAAAGTTCTGGAACAAAGTTCTAGGTGCTGCTGCGACAGTTTTGGTTATAAAAATGAACAGTGTTCTGGTGTTCATGACAGTTTGGTATGGTTGTACAAAGTTTTTCGTCCTGTGTGCTGTGCGTGTGGACAGTTTTGGTATTGATGAACAAAGTTATGGGTGCTGTTGCAGTTAGGTTGAGCGTGAAAAACAAAGCTTCTGGGTGCCTATTGCACGTTGGCAGAGGGCGCCACTAAGAAGTAGGGGTATTCTTCTTATTCCTTGCTTTGTTCGAGCTCTCCACTGGTTGACACAAGACGGCGGTGCTCTCTCTCTCTCTCTCTCTCTTCTCTCTCTCTCTCTTCTCCTCTCTAACTCTCTCCTTTCTCTCTCTATCTCCCTCTCTCTCTCTCTCTCTCTCTGCAGCACATATAATTGTGCAAAGGTAAGGGGAAACAATTTCCTCAGTATTGTCTTGAATCTTCTGCGGTGGGAGAGTTTTACACGGGCGTGTTGTTCACGCGACTCGTGCATGTCTGGGGTGCAGTGCCATGGACGCGTTGTGTGCGTGCGCCCGGTGTGTGGGTGTGTGGTGTGTGGGTGTGTGTGGGTGTGTGGGTGTGGTGTGTGTGTGTGTGTGTGTTTAGGTATAGTTCCGAAAGTCTGTGCGCGTACCCTCCCCCGTCCGCCACAAAAAAAATTCAATAAGCCGACAGAAAGACAGGAACGAAAACACACCGAAGCGGAGACACCGAGAGAGGGGAGTGCGAGATGAGGACGAGAGAGGATGGACAGTGGTGGACGGGAGGGAGAAGAGAGGAGAGTAGAGCATCACGCGCACTACATGTACATATTTACAATGCATACCACAAAAAACACTGACGGAACACGAGTGGTTATCGTTAGACTGAATCGTTATGTTATATATGACCATTACGACAATTCACGCATGGCACGCGCATTCGCGCGCGCGCAGCAGCCGCGAGCACACACACATAACACACACACCACACACCCACCACACAACACAACACACCACAAACATCCAGGGTCAAAGGTGTGCCATACCACCTAGTGCGCATACCCACACGCGCGGCGCGACCGCAGCCGCCGCCCCACAATGGGAGCTGATGACAGATCCTGGAGGTGGGGAAGGCCCAAGGGTGAGGCCGGGGGAGGGGGGGGGAGGGGGGGGGGGGGGGGGGGGGGGTGGTTGGGAAGAGGGGGATGGATAGGGGAGGAAGGGCACCGAAAGAGAGGGAGTGGAAGTGGAGAGGAAGGCAGTGGAACGGAGAAACACACACACACACCACCACAAACACACACAACACACACACACCAACACACACACACACACCACACACACAACACACCACACACACACACACACACACACCCACACACACACACACACACCACACACACACACACACACTACACACACACACTAACCCTCTCCTTTTTCCCATGATCATGAGAAGACCGACAATCGGTATAATCTAAGAGTCATTTGATTCTGCTATGGGTTGGAGACCCCAAATCAGTGGCCATACCCTATGCTTAGTCTCACACCACGAAACCCTTGGCCCGAGGATCGCTCAAACATTAATCTTACTTTGCGTTGGCTTCAGGCCAAAATCAATTTAACCTAAAGTTAGCCTAATTTGACATTGCGCTAGTTCATTAAGAAAAAAAAAAAAAAAGAAAAAAAAGAAGTAATATCTAAACTAGTTTCAGGTCGAAAAATCAGCATAATCGAAGGTTAACATGATACTACCTTGCTATCGGAACGAAAATTGGTAAATATACTAGGGTAACCTAACATGAAGCCTGGTTTCAGGTAAAAAAAAAAAAAAAAAAAAAAAAAAAAAAAACTAAAATAAAAGAAAAGAAAGAAAGACACAAAGAAAGAAGCAAACACACAACAAAAAAGAAAAAGAACAAGGAATTAAAAAAAAAAAAAAAGAAAAACAATGAGAAAAAACAAAGAAAGGATAAGCATGCTCCAGCCACGTGCAAGTGCTCTGGAAAGGGTGAGCATGCGGCGACCGCGTGCAACTGTGCGTGAGGCCGACACATGAGGACTATCGTTGACAATCCTGTCAGGAGAGGCACAAGGCAGAACACGTTGTCTGATCAGTATCCCAGCTCTCCACACCGTCATTTTCGGTCACGTGGCTCAACCTATGGTGGACGTGTCCTGCGGTTGTTGTGAGCAGGGAAATGGATATGCCGAGAGACGTGCAGCTCAGGGCAACGCACCGATCTTAATGTTATAAATATATGTTGGGTTTTTTGGTTTTTGGTGGGTTTTTTTGTTTGTTTTTTTTGTGGGTTTTTTTTTCTTTTGGCCAG
>JADBJO010026252.1:5000-22743 GCA_016801955.1 Conus betulinus | reverse complement strand
TTCGCGAAAATAAAAATGTTGCGCGGGGCTTATCGGCTTCATTAGTCAATATATATATATTATATATAAAATATATATAATGATAATTATACGATAGTTTTTGCTTTTTAAATAAGGTATTAAAAAAGGGTTTTTAAAAACTACAATCTTGTTTCGAGCGCCTTGCGTCTTCGGATGTATTATATATATACACTCTATTATTCTATAATGTCACCACTAGCATATATTAGATATATAACTACTAATATATTCTATAATATACACCCCCCCTAGGATAACCCCCACCCTAGACGAGAGCCACTAGCTCGAAACCAATTCCTTGTTGTTTTTTAAATCCCTCCCATTCCACTTAATCATACCTGGTTAAACAAAAAAAATAATTATATCTCCATCAAGTAGGGGGGGTCTACATACTATAAAAAAAAAAAAAAAAAAAAAAAAATATTATATATAATAGATATATTATTAGATATACACACTACCATAACATATTATAATCGCTTTGTCCCGCACCCTTCTCCTTCCCCCCTTCTTCTTCTTTTGCAGAAAGGTTCACGCCCACAACACCCACACACACACCACACCTACACACACAACCCCACACAACACCACACACACATACACACACACACACACACCACCCCACACACACACCACACCACCAACACGCCTATCGCGCGCCACCCCACCGCGGGCGCATACATACGCGCATACGCGGCCGCGCGCGCCGCGGACGCACACAACACACCCACCCACACCACTACACACACACACACACACCACACCCACACCACACACACACTCGCGCGCACGCCGCCACACCCACCACACATGCCACACACACACACACGCACACCCCCACCCCACACCACACCTACCGCTAACCCCACCACCCCCACCCCACCAACGCTACACACCGCAACGCACGCACCCCCAACCCGCACCATGTCCCCGCCACCCCACCCCCACACAACACACACACCACCCCACACACGACCCACACACCTCCCGACACCGCACGCACTCACGCACCACCTCCTACAGAGCCACTAACACTCAAAAACAACCTACACACCACACCCGATACTGTGAACTGTAAACTATACAAGCTATTAATTGCAGCTGGGTCTTAGAAACAAGCATACATGAAAGCAAACTGTTACTGAGCGAAATCCTTACAGTTTATCATCTACTCCCTTCCTTCCCCTGATAAAAAAGATAATTCATCAGCCGGATTGGTGTGTGCAACGGAGTGTGTCGGCCACAGCAACCACCTCGTGGTCATCTTTCTCCAAAGCACACTGATAACGTGTGGACTGGGACACACAAGCGCCGCCCTCCTTCTATACACTCTTCCCACCCATACCAGTTCTCCGGTCCATTACCCATTATGCGCTCTTCTATTTATTGCACCCAATACGTATCTCTATAAAAGAAAAGAAGAATAGGAGTGTGTGTGGCGTTGAGTAATAGGAGGTGTGATTAGTTAGACTGTCAAGTACTATAGTAGCTAGTAGTAGTAGTACGAAAAGAAGAGGAAAAGCCGAGGAGGATTTAAAAGAAGCGGCCGCGACAAACACAAACAGACACAGACACATCAGAGAAACCTGAAGAATACATAAATATACGAAGAGAGAGCGACACAAAAGTGAGGTAACAAGAAACGTGCCTGGAGAACTTAGCAATGGGAGAGCAGAGACAAAAAAAAAATCATGTGATCGAAGGGTGAATCAATCAAGTGCCAAACAGGAGCAGACAAATAGTGAGCAGAAGAAGACACAAAATGGTTAATCACGAGTGCGGCAAGAAGTGGTAGACAACGAAACATCAAAGAAGGGGAGGGAGGAGGTAGAGGAGGAGGGAGGAGACAGAAGAAGAAAGACCACCAAGCCACAGCAGAAGAAGAGGAGGAGGCACAGCACAACACACACACAACACAGACAGAGCAAGGAAGGGGGCGAGGGTGCAGCGCCACCACACAACACAGAACCCCACTACAAACGGAAAACGTACCGTACCCTGCACGGAACACACTCGTACATACAAGTAGCCACACAACAAGGAAGAAGAATAACGCACAACAACACGCAACAACCAACAGCAACACTTGGAGTAAACGCCCCAAGAAAGACGGCGGAAACCCACACACAACAACGACAAAAAAGACACATAAAGGAAAGAAGGAGAGATGAGGAGGCTCAGGAGAACGCACAACAGGGACACTTCACACGAAGGAGGATGCCAATCAGAGAAACATCAAAGAAGAAGCAAGAAAGAAGAATAAGAAGAATAATAAGACGAAGGAGGAAGTGAGGAGGCCACACGACGAACATACACCCACGCACCACAGCCAATCAGACCGGACACCAACACGACCGATCATCACAGGATGGAGGAACCACTGGAGGGGGGTGCACGACATACTTCACAGCAACAAAAACATGTTGTTAGGCAAACACGCGTGATATTCAAATTGTTGACTAGTGGTGTTGTATATCCTGCGAGATCACAGTTCCTCCCGAGAATGCAAGACATACACGTCCTCCACACACCACGACACCGAGTCGCCCCCCCAGTGAGGTCGCAGGGGAGGGGATGGAAGGAGCTTCAGAAACCGCGGTCGAGAGTGTCCGCGGCGAGTGCCTAGAGTCACGCCCCGGAACCACCCCGAGCGCCGATGCGCGCCCGGGCCTGGAGGCACGCTCAGGTGCCGCCGCACTGATAAGAACAGTCCTCCAGGGAGTTGAGGACCACTATGACGGAGGTCACTGGGGAGTGGGCAGACTCGAACGACGAAGCGCAGAAGAGATCCAATTTACGTTGGCTTCCTCTCTGTCTGTAGCCAGGCCGGGTCTGGCTGGGAGGATGCTGGAATTAGGTAGTGTCGTCCCTGATCATGAAAGAAGAAGAATAAAAAAAAAAAAAAAAAAAAAATGCAAGTCGCTGATCCATGACTCTTCTCATACGACTAGGAGATCTCTGCAATGCCTACAGGAAATGCTCGTCCGGGGGGGGGGGGGGGGGGGGGGGTCTCTCGTCATCAGTACTCTCCATCTTCTCCTCTCACCTTCCGCCCAAGGTCGTCCAGACAGCAAAACTCTGGTGTGCATGATCAGTCCTCATGGCAATTCCTGCTTTGCTCAATCTAAAGTGCACTGGCATAGTCATATTGATTGATGTTTCATGCAGTGTTCTGGCTTCACTGATCCCATCTACTAGAAGGCCATCTGCATCAATCGAAGATTTTTTGTTTTTTTCCCCGTCTAACCGACCTCCAGTCTCTGGGCGTGTCGCTGAGGGGACTCACAGATCTTCCGTTGCAAGTCGACAACGTTGAGTGACGTTGTCTTAGGAATATGTGATGAAACTGCGAAGAGATACAAGACAAGCCTTGGCGAACCTCCAGCTGATATGTGGAAGGCCCTTCTGCACACCTTGGTGAAAACACGTTACCCGTCACAGCCGTTTAGGAATGACAGGTTTGATTGTGTATTGTATGCTTCTGCTAACATAGCAGTGATCTTCATTGTGGCCTCATAAGACTATGGTCCATTCCGACTCTCTGTCCAAAACGCTCTTTATCTTGAGATTTGTAATGACATGATAGACTCCCTTGATCGACCTCCCCCCACCCATGGTGGGCTGTCTAAGTAGAACATTTATCTTATCTGCATTGGTGTTCATAGTAAACCAACAATATCCAACTCACTTGTGAAGCTAGCAAAAGAAAACGTACCACATAAAATCCGTCGAGACTCTGCTCTTCCTGATCAAATATCTATCTTTCTTGATGTTATTATTACGAACCACATGACAAGAACTCTCTTGGTGCTGGGATGTTTTTTCGTAAAGGATAGTCGGACTTTCTACTTGAACGGTATTCTGTCTCTATCTTCTGTCTCATGACGGATCCACCTTTTTCTATCTGCCCTTCTTCACATCAGCAACAGATAGGTGTCTGCTGGTCTTTTGATGTTGGAGCTGCAGGTCCTATTTAAGGATGGGTATTGTCAGCGTGACTTTGTTGGCGTAACTGATCAAGCTTATAGCGGGGGTATTTGCTGGCTGTGTGTCGAAGATTTTCTCTTTCTTGGGAGTGTGGTGACAAATAGTGATTGAGTCAGTGGCCCTGGTCTACTCACCGGGCAGACTTTTTGGCGGTAGATACTGAAAGATATCAGTACTGCATCTTGCCAGCCATGTTCAACGAGTTCTGCTGGTATGCCGATGATGGCCTACCTAGACAAGCCTTTGCAACCAAACTTTTTGTCAGTGAATCAGCTGCAATTGTGACTTCTTCGGGCCGAATTTGACGTGAGTCATCCTCAAAATTGATGAATTATCGCTGTTTATAGGCACATTTGGGGTCAGCCTGTGTTTCATTTATTGTAGAGTAATAGAGCACTATTGATGCTAGACAATGTGTTGGTTTTGGTATTTTTCCCAATGATGGCAGGCTGTCTGGGCTTGTGGCACTGACGGCATGGCCATCAGAGAACTGAGGCGTCAGTCCATCGGTCGGGATACTACTTATGGCTGCGCGCAGCGAGTGTGTTTGTCAGAACGCCAAGTCATTATCATTGACACAAAATTCTATCCATAGGCACAGTCCATTATCTGTGATGGTCTCCATTACAATAGGGATCCCTAGAAATTCTTGGCCAATCGTTGCTTTGGGCATCTAGTAAGCCAACCGAACTTTAGGCTCTCCCTAGTCATTCCGGAACGATGAGGGGGAGTGGAATTAGTTCCTCGTCAGTCAATTCTGCACTTTTGGAACTAGAATAGAATTTCGTCAATCTCCCTTACAGCAGACTCTCCTGGAATCGAGCATGGACATGATGAAGGAGCATATGGATTCTACCACCGGGTGATGCTGAATGGTTTCATTTCAGTTGGAGGCAGGTCGTTAGAATCCTGCTGGGGAAACATGGAGCAGCGGTCCCCGACCATCAGAGTTTCAGATCCATTGGCACCCTGCATGCTATGGGGGAAAAATAAAAAACGAGGGCAGTTACCCAGTACAGAGTGTCAGATCATTGAATCCCTGCATGCTGGAAACTAGGGGGGCAGTTACCCCTCAGTACCAGAGTGCTCAGAATTGCAGATGCTGGCATCTTCTGCAATGCAAATGCTGGAAACAGGCGGCAAGTTACCCAGTACAGAGGTTTCAGATCATTAGAAATCTGCATGCGTGGATAACACGAGGTAGTTACCGAGCAGTGTAAGAGAGTGCGCGATTGATATGTTTTTCTTGTTAGACTATCCACCCCCCACCATGTATAAATCCATCCATGTATTACGGTATCTTTTTCTGATCACGTGCATGGTGAGGCCTATGAGGCGGTACTGCGATGGTAAAAGGAATCCTTTTGTCGGGTCTTAGTTTCCCACCCCATCTCCATTATTGCATTTCATCTTACATTCTATACGTCGCAGAACAGAAGGCTTGAGTGAACAATGCCTAGATGTAGAAGGTGAGTGTATTGATCATTCTTGTTGCCCAGGTGGCCAGTTTAGTGATCTTGTTGCCCAGGTGGCCAATTTGATGATTCTTGTTGCCCAGGTGGCCAATTTGATGATTCGTGTTGCCCAGTTGGCCATTTGGTGATTCTTGTTGCCCAGGTGGCTCATTTTGGTGATTCTTGTTGCCCAGGTGGCCATTTGATGATTCTTGTTGTTGCCCAGGTGATTCTTGTTGCCCAGGTGGCCCAGTTGATGATTCTTGTTGCCCAGGTGGCTCATTTGGTGATTCTTGTTGCCCAGGTGGCTCATTTGGTGATTCTTGTTGCCCAGGTGGCTCATTTGGTGATTCTTGTTGCCCAGGTGGCCGTTTTGGTGATTCTTGTTGCCCAGGTGGCCATGATTTGATGATTTGATGATTCGTGTTGCCCAGGTGGCCCAGTGATTCTTGTTGCCCAGTTGCCAATTTTTGATGATTCGTGTTGCCCAGGTGGCCAATTTAGATGATTCGTGTTGCCCAGGTGGCCAATTTGGGTGATTCGTGTTGCCCAGGTGGCCAGTTTTGTGATTGTGTGCCCAGGTGGCCAGTTTGGTGATTCTTGTTGCCCAGGTGCAGCACACTTTTCACACGTCTGCGCGGCGCGGATGATGCGGGTTTTGTTAACCTGGGCTACCATTGATCTGGTGCACACATGCACCCATGTATGCATGTACATGCACCTACGTTCCCGCCCCAAAGATCGCATGTACATTTACATACAAAACACACCCACCAGCATACAAATAATCACACACACACACACACACACACACACACACACACACTCACACACACACACACACACACACACACACACACACACACACACACAATTTTTACCAGACAAATGTCCTCTGAAACGGGCTAACAGATGGTATTCCTTGAATCTGACGTGGTACACTACTCATACATTACCACATTGGCTAGAAAGGAAAAAACAGTACGTTCCTCACAGGCATTTTTCGCCTGTATAGGTGCTTGGAAATATAATTATTTCTGCAACTGTCATGCACACTAATTGCACATCAGCGCATCAGCTGGGGAGAAAAAAAAAAAACGTTTCTCAATGGCACTTTCTGCCTTTACATATGCGTGGAAAAAAAAAAAAAAACGTTATCGTTGGAATTGTCGTAGCACAAGTATTACACATCAACTGGAGAAAAAATAGGGGAAAATTCAATCTAGAAACACTGTCTTCAAGCTCCTTTCTCCTTCACCGGTGCATGGAGATGACGTCACAGGTAGGTGCATGTTTTTTTCCGCTCATGGGCTGACTGACGCAGCCGCTGCAGTGTGTCGCCCTCATGATGAAAGCCTCGAAGCGGGAGAGAGGTCGGACTGACGATGTAGGTTGATGTGACCGTAATCACAGAGATTTCAATCACCAAGGGGGGCGACTGACGCGAAATCTTTAAGCACAGGGACTGAGTACTGTCCCTTTGGAATAGGAGGGAGCGGAGACGAACGAGAGAGAGCAAGGGGGTAAAATGGCCGAACAAGGAAAAAACTAATCAAGAGAAACGGAGACTTTTGCGGTGCTATCGACTGCAGAAATGTACGATACAGACCTGAGTGCGTCTTTCTTTAGATTTCCTCTAGATGAAGAAAGGTGAGTTAAAGATTCTAGTACTGGAACATGGCCATACGTGCTTTGCTCAATGCATGGTCAGATCTGCATGATAACCATGGGGCCCAGATTGTGCTGACTGCCTGTTGAACCAGGGCTGTGCAGAGAAACTTTTCTTTTAGCAGGTTAGCATGTCAGAGGTGATTCTGGTCATGTGGCCAATCTCACTCCAAGTGACTTCCAGGAGTGTCATACGCAGGGCAAAGACTGACTACATCATTCAGCAGAATGAGAGAAAGCAATTGCCAGGTTGACACAGCCCAGTTTCTTCTGACCCTGAAACATACGTCACCAAACCCCACAGATTTTCAGGGTGAGAGCGAACCAAACATTAGACTGGAAGGGGCTGGTCTGCCTGATGCTGAAGCTGAAGACGGGCAGGTGGTGAAGCTGACATAGATAATGAAGTGGCAACAATGCTGCTGTATTCCACCCCACCGTCACCGAGGAAAGCCACAATGCATCAGCAAGCAGAGGGGAATGCTCTCACGTATATACCAGAGTACAGAGCAAGAAAAGTGGTGCCAAAAGTCTGTCCAACCTGTCAGAGTCCGAGCACCAGAGAACTCACGGGTACCAGGCATCAAGATTTCCTATCGCTAAAACGACACACTCATTGTGCTGCTGGACTGGCATTGTCCAGTGACGACACGCTCATTGTGCTGCTGGACTGGCATTGTCCAGTGACGACACGCTCATTGTGCTGCTGGACTGGCATTGTCCAGTGACGAAACACTCATTGTGCTGCTGGACTGGCATTGTCCAGTGACGACACACTCATTGTGCTGCTGGACTGGCATTGTCCAGTGAGGACATGCTCATTGTGCTGCTGGACTGGCATTGTCCAGTGACCAACTTGCCGCAGCAGTGGACCAGATGGAGGCTGCATTTTGCGCAGATGCGTGTCAGGTGATGCATGTAGGCAGAGTTCGGGCTGGCTTGGCGACCAAGCTACTACAGCGTTTCCTGATGAAGCTTTGATCTGTCCAGTGCCTAAGTGTGGACTGCAAACAATCGTCCGTTTGTTTTCGCATCACAAGACAACATTTCTTCCTGCGGCTTCACAATGGCTTTTGTTTTTTGTTTTGTTTTTCAAAAGAAACGCGCTAAGAGAAATCAAAAGACTTTGTGAACTTTTCCCGTATGTGAAATGTGCATGCTTAGATACCATTCAGCTGAAGCGTCCGTCCTGTTACCCTCCACCCCCACCCCACTCCCCTCCTCTCCCCTGCCCACATCTCCTGATCGTTTCAGTTACCCCCTCCCTCTACCTATGGTGGTGTGTACAAATGAAATCAACACCAATGCATGACACAGGAGGCTATGTTAAAGTCACCTGCACAAATAAATTGATGTAACTGTGTAATTGTGTGACAGAGTATTTTGGGGAGTTGGCAAAGAAAGAAAGTGAGAAATGGGGCAGGGTAGGGGAGAAGGAGAATGAAAGAAAGAAAAAAACGATGAATAACTCTTAAACACACACACACACACACACACACACACACACACACACACACACACACACACACACACACACACACACAGTGTAAGTTAAAAAAGCAGAAACAGAGACAGAGAAAGAGAATCAAAGACAGAGAGAAATATACAGAAAAGTGAAGAACTGAAAAAAAAAAAAAAAAAAAAGAAAACGAAAACGAAAACCAAAAAGGCTTCAGCAGTATCATATAGAGGACGCTTTACCAGGCTCCCTGCCCAAACAAAGGGAACTAATCACATGACAGACTGAAAGTTTCAATAGGAAGATTTTCCCTCAGTCGTCCCTACCGGTGATTGAAGTCTCTTTGCTGTGATTACAGACAGATCAACATCCACAGTGTTCTGTTGGTGGCAAACGCCACCGAGAACCTGGAGATGGCAGGAAAAGAATAGGGGACCAGTGCTGGCAGGTCTTGATGTCCGTCTGCCCCCCTCCATCATCCCCCACCCCACCGCCATTCCATGGCCTTGTGGTGCCCTCTCACGGTGCTGTTTTTGTGCTTGCTGGTGTTCAGGTGGCTGTTGAAGTTGGCGAAGCCGTCGATGTTTCCACTGCTTCGCGATTCATTGTCGTTTGTGCGGCTCCTGCTGCCTTCTCTGTCGCTCTGTAGATTTGGATTCGATCCTGTTTTCATCGATAGTGCTCGAGCCTGCCCGCCCTGTCTTTGCATCGTGACTGCCATTGTACCTGGTAAAAAGTCTTGCTTCACTGGTGGCTCACCCCGTCCAGTACTTTTGTACATCGTCGGGTTGTGCTAATGCGTTGAAGTTCAGTGCCGCCAGGCCATCAGTGATAACAATAATAATAATAATAATAATGACTATTTCTGTTTGTTGTTTTGTTTGTTTGTTTGTTTGATTGTTGGTTTGTTTTTTAGCACAAAAAAATGAAGTTTAGTTTGTGTTTTCATCTTTTAACGAAGACAACTTATTCCGGTTTACACCGTTTGACCGGGCACAACGCACAGCTTCCGAGTTTCTGAAGAGTTACCGTTCTTTGGCTCCCATCTCCGTGCAGTTGTTACGTTACGCTTTGCACGTCGCTTCTTCAGGGACATGTTTGCCCCAGCAGACACTGTCCCACAGTATTCCAACATGGTAGGCGTCCCCACCAACCCACTTACAATCACTGTAATTATCTAGCAATGCCATTCCAAGTTCAGGCAGACAACACACACAAAATCACGGCGTCCATGTCTCAGAACCTGATTGTACGGGCCTCTGGTCAAAATCCACAAGTTCAAAACCACTCTCAATCTCCACCTGTCGTTGGAGGTACTGGCCGATGCAGAGTAGTATCGACACAAGGCTTGGTTTCCAAAATAAGTATCTCGGGCATGTCAGTTGATGACGCAGAATAGAAATCTAAATAGAATCTTTTTTTTTTTTTCCAAAATCAGTTTTTTTATGCATGTCGATTAATGGCGCAGAACAGTTTCAAGACAGATCTTTGTTTCCAAAATCTGTGTCTCAAGCATGTCAGTTGATGATTTAAAAAAAAAATAGAATACAGCATAACATGGTTTCCTTGATAGCATTCGTCATCCATTTAAATGTGAATGACGGTAGAAGTTCCGGAGACATCTTTAAAGAAACTTACTTAAGACCCATAGCTCAAAGATGAGCATAGGCTATCGACAACACTCCGCCATCACACTGGCTGAATGCCTGTTCAGTTGGTTCCCTGCCTCTTTATCTCTGCCTCAGTGTCTCGCCTCCAGCTGCTGCGAGGTCGGCCTCTTCCTTTTCCCCTGCGGGTTCCATGTCAGGGCTTGGCGTGTGGTGCTGGATGCTGGCTTCCTGAGAGTGTGTCCAATCCAGCCCACATCCTCCGCAGAATCTGCTTGGCCATTGGTTCCTGCCCTGCTTGCTTCCATAGATCTTCGTTGTTGATTTTTTTTCTGGCCAACTGATTTTGAAGATGCGCCCCAGACAGGTGTTGATGAAGGTCTGAAATTTTTTGCTGTATTGCTTTGGTCATTCTCCAAGTCTCGCAGCCCGTAGAGCAGAACCGACTTCACGTTTGAACTGAAGATACTCTAAAGATACTTAGTGTGATTAATATTCAATTGATAACTCAGACTTTTCCAAACGCCAACGTAGTCCTTAATTCCAAAACATGACGAAAGGGAAATGCCATTGCGATACCATTATTTCGCCATCAAATCTCAATACGCAAAATGCCAGTGACATGCTGAAGTTAGATGAAAACGCTTTAACAGCTACACAACGTTCGTAACTGTTGAAGGGAAATATGAACTAGTCATGCACATCAACCTCATTCAGCCAAGCGAAGCGACACTGGCAAGCTGTTTTCATTACATCTGGTTCAACTCTCAACTCCCGTGAGTTTCCTTCAGTATGGAAAACATCAGTCAGTTCTCAGATTCACAAAACATGCTCATGTTCTGAAAACCACTGGTATTCTTTTTTTTCGGAATCAGCAGAATAGGCTTCAAGGTTACAGACTGCAAAATCAGCGTGGCATCTACAGATGATACATGTTACTAACCCCTAAAAATCATAAATCATGACCCACCTGTTTTTTTTTCTCACACAGACAAAGCACTACTGCCACTGACTAGAAGATCCGCCGATGGTACTGTCCCCTCCGTGGCCAGTGTCCATCTCTTCTTTCCTCCCTGTCACTTACCTCGCTCTAACCATTTGTTTTCCACACCGCACCACCCCTCTAACCCCCCCCCCCCCTGCCCTCTGTCCGCAAATGAAGGTCGTTATCTCTACTCACAGTGGGAGATTTTATGACCTGATGCCTCGCCATGACATCACCGTGACCTGAACACAGGCTTCCCCCAATATACCACACCAGCAGGTACTGTTTTATCTGATGGTATATGATGTGACCTGAACACAGCCTCCCCCCCCCCCCCCCCCCCCCCCATATGCCACACCAGCAGGTACTGTTTTATCTGATGGCATCTGACGTGAATAGGCACCCACTGCAACACCATCACTTTGCTCGTTAAGAATATATATATATATATATATATATATATATATATATATATATATATGTGTGTGTGTGTGTGTGTGTGTGTGTGTGTGTGTGTGTGTGTGTGTGTGTGTCTGTCTGTCTGTCTGTCTGTCTCTCTCTCTCTCTCTCTCTCTCTCTCTCTCTCTGTGTGTGTGTGTGTGTGTGTGTGTGTGTGTGTGTGTGTGTGTGTGTGTGTGTGTGTGTGTCCTGCTGATTTGCGTGAATGTCGTTGACGCTAGAACAATAATAGTATTTTTTACAGGCCCTACAATTCAGCAGTATAAAGCCACTAAAGCTGCCGATGTTGCGAAGATTGTGTGGTGTGTCCTGTACTTTTAATTCCAGCGGGTGTCTCTATTCTGATCTGTCCGCAAATGTGTGCATTTAGATACATTGGTTCTTTTTTATCGTAGGTTTTTCCTGTCATAAATTGTTGTCATTCAATTTTCTCTGAGTGTATAGTTTGTACTTTTTTTTAACTGTATGACTCGCTAATAGTGTGATTTTTTTGTTTGTTTTTGTTTGTTAAAAGCAGTCTATGTTGTTAAGTTTATTCACGTTGTCACGTAGTGAAATATTGATTAGATAAGAGTTAACATGTAATCTGTCTGGTGTGGATTGAACGAATCACTGTTTTGTGGCTATATTGCATGCATTCAGCATCCTATCGTTTTGTGCGAAGAAGTACTAGTGTTCTGTGATTTGTATGGTGAGTGTAAAATCTGCAATATAATGCCTGAGGAACTTCATATAGAAATCGTCAGATATCAAGAGAAATAGCTGTCGGATCGAAGGCATTGCCACAGGTCAATAATCATAAGAATGAAAACGACTTTCACGTCTTTTGTATAGATCATTCTGGATTGACAGGAATGATTACAGAATTCAACAAATACTCATCATTTTGACTTGATCAAACTTCAACAAAATGATCAAATTGGGAAAGTTGAAAAAATGATGGTCACATTTCCAGAGATACGGTACTGAATCTGTGTAGATGTCGATGTGTCTTACATATTGTAAACGATCACCGAAGAATTTCTTTACATACACCCCACTAAAACACCCATTTGAATTGATGATGGACTAGTCCACAGAAATGATGGATGCTGCGGTTAACCAGTCCACAGAAATGTTGTTTTGTAAGGGTGACATTAATACAGTTTAACAAAAATCTTAGATAAAATGGAGTCGTAGTTGCGCTCTGCATGTATTAGAACAAACAACTAATTGTATGACAGCCATAACTGAGCACTGTGAAACCCTGACTCATCAAGAAGACGTCAACACATAAGCTAACAAAATAGAAATGCGATCTGTAAAAACTGGTTGCGATGTCTATTTTTCAAGAGGTTTCTTACAGATGAAATAAGGTGTTACAATTGCAGATCCTTCACACATTTCTTTACAAAAAAAGTCTTCCTGGATAAGTTACTCCACTCGGGCTCACATCATAGTTACCAGATAAAACAAAAGAAAAAAAACCTGACGGTGCTGTTAATTTCGGGATAAACACGTTCAGTTCTATGTATGATAAACATACTCCCTTCGTAAGGAAAACAGTGAAAACATTTCATTTATGTCCCCATCCGCACCCCTTGTATGACAAAGGAAAAATCGACTATGAAGTACAAAAAAGGATAACATTTATTCAAGTCAAAGGATAACATGCAATACAGAAAAAACTTAAAAACAAACAAACAAACAAACAACAACAAAAACAACAACAGCAGCAACAACAACAACAACAAAGTGAATTTCATGAAACGGTGAAACGAAACTGTTTTTTTTTTTCAGATATCTTATCATTTTCTCAGAATTCAAACTGACTGAAAAGACTGTTAATCCTTTGACTAACTCAAGTCGATACCTAAATGTCAAAATCCAATCAAAGAAATCTCACAAGAAGTGTTCAACTCTCATTTGCAAATCTTGCCCAAAACATAATAGTAAATGATGAAACAAATGAAAGTCATTTCATAAACTATTGCAATATTGTCGCTTAGAAAACGTCTCCTCAGCTTCTGCCATATCGTCATCTTCATTAAACGTAAAGTTTAATAGTTTGACACGTTTCAGACAAGATCGATATCTTCATTAAACCTTAAGTTTAATGGTTTGACACGTTTTTCAGACAAGATCGTCATCTTTATTAAACGTAAAGTTTAACAATAAACAGGTCTTCACAGTAATGACTTGGCAGAACTTTGAACTCAAGGAAGGGGGGGGGGGGGGGGGGGGGGGGGGGGGGGGGGGGGGGGGGGGAAGATGTGTAAAAACTGGGAACATGAAATTAAGAAAATATGAAAACTCTTCACTGGCTGCATAAGGGAACCATCGCAATCCCTTTTAAAAGGCAGATATATTTGTATTGCCTGCTCCGAGGCCTTTCGTCCGCTGGGTCGGAAACTCATCAGGGAGACACGGCTGGCTGTATCTCTGCGCTCCCGGCGTCAAATAGAGACACACCACAGTCCATAATACCGTGGTGTTCTCACCACCAAGGGTGCAAAAAAGAATCCAATAGCACCCCCGAAGCAGCCAGCGAAGAGTAGTAAAGGAAACCAAACGAAAGTGTGGGGAGGAAAAAAGTGAAAAAACTACAGATATTATGCAAATAGTATAAAATGTAGGGGGCAATCTTTGAGCCTACGCCTGAGGATCCACCCAAGGATGCAAGGGAGATCAAAAGACAAACACAAAGACAGACAGAAACAAATACAAATAACCTCGATTTAATCAAAACGAAATTGGAAATGAAATGAGGCAGGGAACAGCAAACAATAAACAGTAAACAAGTGGGGTAGTCTTTGCTCCCATAAGGAAACCTAACACAGAGTAACTTTTATTCAAGACTGGCACAGCCTTTTAACTTGAATAAAGTCAGACAAATACAAAGACGAACAATCTAATAGTGGGGGAAAAACAAGCGCAGGCCAACAACTAAATTGTCTTCATAGTAATGACTTGGCAGAACTTTGAACTTAAGGAGGGGGGGGGGGGGGGGGGGGGGGGGGAGGTTGAAGATGTAAAAACTGGGAACATGAAATTAAGAAAATATGAAAAACTCTTCACTGGCTGCATAAGGGAACCATCGCAATCCCTTTTAAAGGCAGATATATATTGTATTGCCTGCTCCGAGGCCTTTCGTCCGCTGGGTCGGAAACTCATCAGGGAGACACACGGCTGGCTGTATCTGCGCTCCCGGCGTCAAATAGAGACACACACCACAGTCCATAATACCGTGGTGTTCTCACCACCAAGGGTGCAAAAAAGAATCCAATAGCACCCCCGAAGCAGCCAGCGAAGAGTAGTAAAGGAAACCAAACGAAAGTGTGGGGAGGAAAAAAGTTGCTGAAAAACTACAGATATTATGCAAATAGTATAAAATGTAGGGGGGGCAATCTTTGAGCCTACGCTGAGGATCCACCCAAGGATGCAAGGGAGATCAAAAGACAAACACAAAGACAGACAGACAGAAACAAATAAAACCTCGATTTAATCAAAACGAAATTGGAAATGAAATGAGGCAGGGAACAGCAAACAATAAACAGTAAAACAAGTGGGGTAGTCTTTGCTCCCATAAGGAAACCTCACACAGAGTAACTTTTATTCAAGACTGGCTCAAAGATTGCCCCCTGCATTTTATACTATTTGCATAATGTCTCTGTAGTTTTTCAGCAACTTTTTTCCTCCCCAAATACTTTCGTTTGGTTTCCTTTACTGTTCTTCGCTGGCTGCTTCGGGGGGGGGTATTGGATTCTTTTTTGCACCCTTGGTGGTGAGCACATCACGGTATTATGGACTGTGGTGTGTCTCTATTTGACGCCGGGAGCGCAGATACAGCCAGCCGTGTCTCCCTGATGAGTTTCCGACCCAGCGGACGAAAGGCCTCGGAGCAGGCAATACAAATATATCTGCCTTTAAGAGGGATTGCGATGGTTCCCTTATGCAGCCAGTGAAGAGTTTTCATATTTTCTTAATTTCATGTTCCCAGTTTTTTACATCTTCAACCTCTCCTGCCCCCCCCCCCCCCCCTCCTTAAGTTCAAAGTTCTGCCAAGTCATTACTATGAAGACAATTTAGTTGTTGGCCTGCGCTTGTTTTCCCCCACTATTAGATTGTTCGTCTTTGTATTTGTCTGACTTTATTCAAGTTTAAAAGGCTGTGCCAGTCTTGAATAAAAGTTACTCTGTGTTAGGTTTCCTTATGGGAGCAAAGACTACCCCACTTGTTTACTGTTTATTGTTTGCTGTTCCCTGCCTCATTTCATTTCCAATTTCGTTTTGATTAAATCGAGGTTATTTGTTTGTTTCTGTCTGTCTTTGTTTTGTCTTTTGATCTCCCTTGCATCCTTGGGTGGATCCTCAAGCGTAGGCTCAAAGATTGCCCCCTACATTTTATACTATTTGCATAATATCTGTAGTTTTTCAGCAACTTTTTTCCTCCCCACACTTTCGTTTGGTTTCCTTTACTACTCTTCGCTGGCTGCTTCGGGGGTGCTATTGGATTCTTTTTTGCACCCTTGGTGGTGAGAACACACGGTATTATGGACTGTGGTGTGTGTCTATTTGACGCCGGGAGCGCAGATACAGCCAGCCGTGTCTCCCTGATGAGTTTCCGACCCAGCGGACGAAAGGCCTCGGAGCAGGCAATACAAAATATATCTGCCTTTAAGAGGGATTGCGATGGTTCCCTTATGCAGCCAGTGAAGAGTTTTCATATTCTCAGACAAGATCGTCATCGTCATTAAACGTAAAGTGTAATGGTTTAACACGTTCCAGACAAGATCGTCATCTTCATTACACGTAACGTTTAATAATTTAACAAGTTTCAGACAATCAGGAACCAGATATTTGAACGGAACCAACGGAAAGATATCAAAATTCATCTCAACTGCTTAGCTGATACACCCGCCTATGTTTACGAGTTGTGCTTTGAAGGAAACCAGTTTGATACACTCACCAATGTTCTAGATCCATCCATCGATGGAAACCTGTTTGATACACTCACCAATGTTCTAGATCAGTCCATCGATGGAAACCTGTTTGATACACTCACCAATGTTCTAGATCCGTCCATCGATGGAAACCTGTTTGATACACTTTACTGTTGTACATTGACGGTAACCTATTTGATATGCTCATTTACCTTTACGATTTGTCGATTGACCGGAACCAGTTTGATATACTCACCTATGTCTGCACTGGTGAAACCAATTTTACATAATTATTCGCATGATTATGTTTACGATTTGTCCATTGTCGGAAAAACCAGTCTGATACACTCACATGCGTCTACATCGGGGAAACCAATTTTACATATTCACATGTGTTTACGGTTTTTCCGTCGACGGAAACCGACTTGATGTACACACCTATGTTCTCGACTGAGCATTGGCGGAGACCAATTTGATACAATCGCCCATGTTTACGATTTATGCATTGACGGACATCAGTTTACTGTTACACGAGCCAGTGTTATACTTCTGTACAAAAATGGCGGTCCAACCGATCCTTCTAACTGTAGACCTACATCAATGTCAACACCATCCCTTCTGTCAAACCCATGACAAAGATAGGTTCAAATACGCTATATTCTCATTTCCAATCATTTACGAAAACCAGTCAGACGTTCAGGATGTTGAAGATTACGTTAATTGTTTTGGATGTTTTGCATCTCCGTATAGTGACCAGCCTTATTTCAAGCTCTCCCATGTAGAAGTACAGAAAATAAAAGAGTAAGGTACCACCGTTGATGGCTTCAGGTCTTTTTTGAAGAGATCAGTTGGCAAAAGATCACTCACACGAGTCGAACTGGAAACCATTCTTCATGAGGTTTGAAGCTCGTGCCGATTCCCGTCCTTTGACATTTGTTGGTAATGAAGCGGACTCAGGGTTTACTTTGACTCCTTCTCATTTCCTCCTGGACAAAAGACTTCTGAGTTGATACCTGTTCTCCCTGTAGAAGGTCTTGCTGTACAGTCTCAAGATTTAGTTCAGAGACAGGAGTTGCGTAGACAACTGTTGGACACATTTTGGTAGTGCTGGGTTACTAAATATCTACGCAATCTCCCACCTTGCAAAGGTAGTCCAGTCAACAAAAGGGCTATCCAAGTGGG
>JADBJO010026252.1:0-2500 GCA_016801955.1 Conus betulinus | reverse complement strand
TATTTTCTCTTTCTTTCTGTCCCCTTCCCCGTCCTTCCACCCCCACCCCCACCCCCCTGCTCTCGTTCCCGCTTTTTTTTTTTTTTTTTTTTTTTTTCGTGTAACGAATGTTTATGGACTCACAGAAATACTGCTGATGTAACTGACTTCGTGCGCTGTCCTCTTTCTTTGCATCTGTAAGCTCCAAGTGTTCAATTAGAAATGACTTGGGAAAAGCAAACAACACAAAACAACAAACAAACAAACAAACAAACAACAACAACAACAACAAACACGTTTTTTTTTTTCCTTTGAAGGACAAATTAGAAAAAAAAGAGGGGCTAGTTACCGCCAAGGACACAGACAAACAAAGTACAGGACAAGACACAATGCATTTCGACCTCTTGGGTCTTCTTCAGGCAAAGAGAAATAACATTTAGGACAGGGAAAACGAGAAACCACTTATTTTTCTTGGTTGGTTGGTTTTTCATTGTTTTTTTTTTTTTTAACCCTTTTATCTACAATGCTTGTCGTCAGAAAATGAACGGCTAACACTCACATCAGGGCTAAAAGAAATCGCCCCGTCTTCAGCCTTCACTTCCATTGCTCCCGCTCGTTCGATAAAGACTATACGTTTCAGCTCCACAAACTGAATGAGACTTAACAATGGAACTCTCCGTCGCAACACTCACTCACTCACTCTCTCTCTCTCTCTCTCTCTCTCTCTCTCTCTCTCTCTTCTCTCTCTCTCTCTCTCTCTCTTAATACTTCTTCTACTCCCACCATGCACAGAGAGAGAAACGGAAACGGAATTTTATTGAATAAAAGCCATGGCCGCATTTGAAGGGGGGGGGGGGGGGGGGGGGGGGGGGAATTCACAAATGCTATACAATAATGAACAAAATAAAGCAAGCAAAGTCAGGACAAATACCGAATACCGACCTGTGATAATTATTTCATAGATCAGGTAAGTTGTCATACAGCTGAACAAGGTATGTCAGGTTGTGTGTCTTTGGAAAACTTGAAACAGATATAAGCACAGGATCTTCATAATGTGTTCATTCTGATTTGACATAAGCAGAGATATATACGGAAAACACATGGCTGTGTATGAAACTTATGAGGAATGTATTCTTTTCTAAGGTTACCGAGAGCAGGACAGCAAAGTAAAATATGTAATTCATCTTCTGTTGCACTTTGACAAATCGTTTACTGTATGCTTTTTATGTCGATTGTGATGTATTGTCGTATCAGTGACCTCCAGTCGAAACAGAGAGAGAGAGAGAGAGAGAGAGAGAGAGAGAGAGAGAGAGAGAGAGAGAGAGAGAGAGAGAGAGAGAGAGAGAGAGAACAATTTTTTTTTAATGAGGGATAAAGAAAAAGCACAATACAGGCTTTTTTAATCTTGCCCTCGATGAAGTATAAAAAAAATAATGCTAACATGTGACTTCAAAACTAAATGAACTCTCTAAATAGTGAAAAGAACATTAGACTGAAATACAAAAAGCAATACAAAAATCCGACAATCAACCATTCACACACACATAGACACGTGCGCACGCACGCAAGCACGCAAGCATGCACACAAGCACGCAAGCACACACACACACACACACACACACACACACACACACACACACACACACACACACACACACACACACACACACACACACACACTCTCTCTCTCTCTCTCTATCTCACACACACACACACACACACACACACACACACACACACACACACACACACACACACACACACACACACACACACACACACACACACACACGCACGCACGCACGCACGCACGCACGCGCGCGCGCGCGCACTCGCGCGCGCACAAGAAGACAACTTTGCAAATACGTTAAAAAAAAAAAAAAAGTGAAATAAAGGACGTCAATGAAAGATGGATAGGTGAAGAGTATGTCGTCAGAAGAGATAGAGAAGGGGTAAGGAAGGAACAGAAATGAACATTCACATACATTTAAAGATTACGAGAGAGAGAGAGAGAGAGAGAGAGAGAGAGAGAGAGAGAGAGAGAGAGAGAGAGAGAGAGAGAGAGAGAGAGGAGAAGAGAGCATAGTGTAAATGTCCATCCCATTGATTATCAGGCTGTTCAGCAGCTCGACGTCTGTAATACGGCACCAAGGACACAGAGAGGCAAGTGTCTGGAAGCTTGAGAAAAAAAAAAAAAAAAAAAAAAAAGAAAAGAAAAAGAAAACCAGTGCAAGGGAGACTCAGCAGGACTGTGACGTGACATTACTGGGATGACAGTAACTGACAGTAGGTTGGCAAACAGATAATGCTACACACACACACACAACACACACACACACACACACACCACACACACACACACACACACACACACACACACACACATACACGCACACACACACACACGCACACACACACACACACACACACACACACACACACACACACACACACACACACACGCGCGCGCGCGCACACAACATTGGCCGGTCAATTCATGGTTTGGCAGAGGAAAACAGGA
>JADBJO010026251.1:0-14485 GCA_016801955.1 Conus betulinus | reverse complement strand
TTCATGTTATATATTATAACTTGAAAATGCAAAGTCCCAAAACTCTCTCTCTTCCTCTCTCTTCTCTTCTCTCTTCTCGCCCTCTCCCACCTCGTGATGTAAAGAATTAAAACGTTCTCTCTCTCTCTCTCTCTCTCTCTATCGCTCTCTCTCTCTCTCGGGAAAAAAAAATTTGTCCTCTTCTCTCTCTCGCTCTCTTGCTATCTCTCTCTATCTCTCTCGCGGAAGTAAAGGGAATTTGTTCCTCTCTCTCTTCTCTCTCTCCTCTCTATCTATCTCTCTCTCGAGACAAAAAATGTGTCATCATCTCTCTCTCTCTCTCTCTCTCTCTCTCTCTCTCTCTATCTCTCTCCCTCTCACTCTCTCTCTCAGAGAAGAACCAAGTCCTTCACGCGTTCCTTCCAAAGAGGTAAAAGTCTGATGTATGTATGCAGGATACCCCCCCCCCCCCCCCCCCCCCCCCCCCCCCCCCCCCCCCCCCCCCCCCACCCCCCACCCCCCCCCCCCCCCCCCCCCCCCACCCCCCCCCCCCCCCACCCCACCCCCCCCCCCCCCCCCCCCACCCCCCCCCCCACCCCCCCCCCTCCACCCCCCCCCCCCCCCCCCCCCCCAAAGTCGGAAAAATCCGTTCCACTGTCATCGGTCAAAGCCCACCGGGAAATTAAAAGGTCCTCAGTTCCCTGTCACACTCCACGCATTTTATATATTATCACTCTATGACATGCAATTCCAACTTGCTCTCACACACACACACCACCCACACACAAACACACACACACACACATATATATATATATTATACCCCTCAGATATTATATATATATATGCTGAACCAATTGAAGATTAAATGGGGGGCCCGAAAAACAAGTGCAGGTTAACAATTCTTCCATCATTATAGTTTATGTAAGTTGGTAAACGATTTGAAATTGAGGGAGAAGAGGGAAAAAAAAAAAAAAGCTGAAGATGAAGAAGAAACTGGGGAAAAATGTATTATCATAAATATGAAAACCCTCACTAGCGGCATGGAGGGAAACTATCGCCAATCCCTCTCGCGAAGGCAGATCTATATGTATTTCACCGCGCTCCGAGGCCTTTCGTCCGCTGGTTCGGACCTCGGCTCATCGGGGAGAGACCCACGGCTGATTGTGTGTCTGCCTCTTGGAGTCAGATAGAGAACACTCACAGTCCATAAGGCTGTGGTGTTCCGACCGCCAAGGGTTTGAAAAAGAATCCGACAGCACCCCCAAAGCAGCCAGCGAAAGGTAGTAGAATGAAACAAAACAAAAGTTGTGGAGAGGGAAAAAAAGTTGTTGAAAACTAAACATGACGCAATATACAATAATGCTGACCAATTACGTAGTGGTGGAAAAACAAGTGCAGGCTAAACAATTTCTTCAATCATTATAATAATGACTGGGCAACGACTTGAAAAAAAAAACTGAAGAGGAGAGAAAATCGGAAGAAAATATAAATATATGTTTAAAATATGAAAATTTCCTTCCCTAGCTGAATGAGGGAACAATCACAATCCTCTCGATGGCAGATTTGATTTTTTACACACTCACTCAGTCATCCACTCACACACACACACTCACACACACTCACCAGCACTACACTCAGTCCCGCACCAATCACAGCACACTCACTCAGTCATCCACGCACACGCACACACACACACACACACCACACACACACACACACTACGCACACCACCACACACACACACACACACTCGCGCATGCACAGGAATGTACCACACACACACACCACACAACACACATCACAATACACACAACACACATTTCACCCAAACGCGCGCAGCGTCGTGCGTGCGCGCACGCCACACAACACACACAACACACACACAATCACACACACAAACACAACACACACACACACACACACACACACCACACCAACACACAACAACACACACACACACACACCTACACACACACAACACATACACACACACACACACACACACACACCACACACACACCACACACACAACACATACACACACACACACCACACTACACACAACACACAACACACACACACACACACACACACAACACAACAAACACAACACACACACACACAACCACACCACACTCCACACATACACCACAAACACCACACACACACACACACAAACACACACACACACAACCACACACACACATACACACACACCACACACACACACAACCACACAAAGCACACACACACACACACCAACACAACACAACACACAACACACACAACACACCACACCCACCACAAACACACACACAACACACACAACACACACAACAAACACACACACAACAACACACACACACACACACATTACACACACAAACACACACACACACATTCACACACACCACACCACATACACAAAACACACACACACAACACAACCACACACACCACACACACACCCACACATGTCACACACACACACACACACACACAACAACACACACACAACACCACACACAACACACCCACAATTACAACACCCACAAACACACACACACACAAACACACACACACACAAACACCATACACACACACACACACACACACACACACACACACACACAACATACACACACACACAACAACACACACACCACACACACACACACACACATACACAAAAATACACCACAACACACACACACATTCACACACACACACACACCACACACATACACACACACACACACCACACACATCACAAACACACACAACACACCATACACACACACACACACACAACACAACACATTACCACACACACCACACACACACAACAACATAACACACACCCAAACACATACACACCACTCCACCACACACACACACACACACAAACACAAACAAACACACACACACACACACCATTCACAACACCACAACACCAAACACACACACACACACCACACAAACACACACCACACACACACAAACACACACAAAACACACACACACAACATACAAACAACACAGCACATTCACACCACACACACACACACACAAAATTTCCCACACACAACAACACACACCCACACAAAACACACACACACCCACACACACACAAACACAAACCACACACCCACACACCACAACACACAAACACCCGACACACACAGCACCACACACAAACCACACACAACACAAACACACAAACACACACACCCACAACCAAACACACTCACACACCCACACACACACACCAAACCCCCAACACCCCTGCCGGCACGCACACACGCACGCACGCACACGCACACACACACACACACAACACACACACCACACAAACACACACACACACACACACACACACACACAACACACCCACACACCACACCACACACTGCCAGTCACACACACCACACACACCACCACAACACACCACACAACACCCACACACACTACACACACACACACACACAAACAGGCCCACAACAACACCAACACTACCCCCACCCCACCCCCCCCCCCCCCCCCACACCACACCACCCCACCCAGTCACACACGCCAACCACAAACACCCCCCCACACACACCACCACACACACACACACAGGAGTCACAGAGTCACCACACACAGCACACAACAACACCACACACACACCACACAAAAACACACACACACAACCACACACAACACACTACCACCAGGCACACAGGTCACACACACAAACCACACACACACAACTTTACACACACACATCGAGAGAGACAGGCACACAGTTTCCGTTCTCAGGTAGTGCCCAGTCGACCTTTCACGCACCTCCTCAAGTTACGACAAACCGATAGCATTTACCTGTTAATGACATGCATGCCGCGGGCGCAACGCACGCACGTATGCAAGAATGCACACACAAACCCACCCACCCAAAACATTACACACACAACACACCCACACACACAACACACACACACAAAAACAACACACAACACAAACCCACGCGCTAGTGCGCGCGCTACACCAGACCAATGGAACAGCTAGTGCCACAACGGCACACTCAGAGAGGGGACAGGCAGACCAGAGATTAGAATGACAGCACTTGACATGCTTGGCTGTGACCGACGAGAGGACAAGACGGACAGACAAACAGGCCAGAGACAGAGAGAGGAAATAGGGGGAAGACAGACAGACAGACAGGACAGACAGGACAGACAGACACAGGGACAGAGAGACAAGAGAAAGAAACAGACAGAGACAGAAATGCGGTAGAGTTAGTGAGAGGAGCGACAGGCAGACAGAGAGACGTAAAACAGCGATGAAGCAAACAAGCACTGCAAACGGGGCAGCCTTAGTGCACCACGTGAGTGAGAGACAGAGAGAAAGCGGAGAAGAGAGGGAGAGAGAGAGGACGGAACAGACAGACGACAGACGAGCAGAGGAGGGAGAGCAGTGTACAGAAAACAGAGGACAGAGAGTAGACAACCACAACCGAAGAGAGCACCGACCAGAGGAGGAGAAACAGGCGCGAGACAGAAGACACAGACAAGAAGAGGACAGGACAGACAGGAGACAGACAGCAAGGCAGACAGACACAGGACCAAAGAGGGAGAAGAGACGAAGAGGAGCCCCTCACACTCACAGAGCGCCGCAGGACTGAGGGTACAAATAACGGAAAATCCGTAGCAAAGTGTGGGGCGCAGACCCTTCCTGTCCTTGATGATGGCGGCGGCAACGGGCATCAGACGGCACGGACAACCAGGCGGGTATTGGACTGGGAGCAGGCGACAGACCATCTCCAGGCATGGCGCATGCAGGGTGGAATTTGAGAGGACCCAGACAAGACAGCGACAGAGGGACAGACCAAAAAGACCGAGAGATAGACCATAGACAGATATAGCCAGAAGAGACACCGAGCAGACAGAGAGAAAGACCCAGAGACAAGAGAGACCGAGGACAGGACATGAGAGAGGAACGAGAGACAGAAAACCAGGACAGACAGAAAGAAAGGAAGAAGCGCAGAGATAAGAGGGAGAAGAAGAGACAGAGAAAGACAGGAAAAGGGGGGAAGATGAGAAAGCCAGAAAAAGAAGGACAGAAAGACAGGACAGAAAAAAAGAAAGAGACGAGAGGACGGATGGAGACGAGGAGGAGAGACGGGACGTGAGGATAGAAGGAGAGAGTTTGGAGGGAGAGAGAGAAAGAGGAGAGGACCAACAAAAAAGAGACAAGGACAGAGACAGGACACACCAAAGAGGAAACGCGGAGAGGGAGAGGATGAGGAGCGGCGAAGAGGGGAGGAGACGAGAGAAGAGAGACGAGGGAGCGAGAGAGGAGGAGAGGAGAGAGGGAGAGGAGGAGGAGAGCGCCAAACTATTCAGATTAATTAACGGACAAAATCCTGGTCGTCAACAGTAGCGCAGACCAACTGCCCATGATCACGGAGACAACGGGCAGAACGAGGTGCATGCGACTGAGAGGAGGGGGAGGAGAACGGAGAACACACTAACTCACAGGAGGCAACTGGGGAACACTGGAAAAGAGGGAGGAGAGAGAGGGAGGGAAGAGACGAGAGAGGAGAGGAGAGGATGAGAGGAGAGGAGATGAGAGAGAGAGAGAAAGGGAAGAGGAGAGAGAGAAGAGAGTCAGGGAGAGACGGAAGGGAGATGGCAGAGAGAAGGGAGAAAAGGGATGGAGAGAGAGAGGGAGGGAGAGAGAGAGAGGGAAAGGGAGAGGGAGAAACTTATAACCCAGCCGACCGCAAAGGGAGGGCCATGATCGGGGTTGTCACCACACCGCAGTAACCTCACAAGTCATTAAACAAACAAACAAACAAAACTCATTTCGCCACCCTCTAAAAAATACACCTTCTAAAAAAAAAACACACAGAAGACTCACTTCAAAAAAAAAAAAAATTTTCTTCCGTAAAATCTTAAATCAGATTTTTTTTTTTTTAATGTTAATTCAAAACACAAAAAGAAAAAGAAGAAAGAAATGAAATACAGACAGAAAGAAAGGGAACACACACAAAAAAAAAAAAAAGAAACCGAACCATCAAACCCACTACAGCGTCGACATGAGGGCCGTGTTTTGAAGACCAATGGCGTAACACGGGTGAGGAAGATATGATTACTGTGGGAGAAGTGGAAGTGTGGGAGAGGAGAGGAATGGTTGGGGAACGGGGGGGGGGGGGGGGGGGAGGGGGGGGGGCATGCAGGTAACCAACCCTCGTGTGCTTTGCTCATGTAAACTACTGCACATAGAAACTCCCCTTAACTCCCAGCAGACGAACAATTTTTTTTTCATTGAAACCAAATCGCTGTTATGAATTGACAGAGGTCATCATCTAACATTGCCTGACTATGTTTCAACGTGCACGGTGTTTTAAAGCCCGAGAGCAAGAGGGGGAGGAATGAAAAAAAAAAATTTTTTTTTAAATTAGGAGACAGCATTTATCAACAAACTGGTTTCTGGATCTCCTCTTTCAGTTACAATCCATTCAGTCCTTCTACATGCACCGCACGCACACGCGCGCGCGCGCGCGCGCGCACACACACACACACACACACGCGCGCGCGGTACACGCGCGCCGCGCGTACACGCACAAAGTAGGTACACACACACACGCACACACACACACACACACACACACACACACACTCAAATCTTTAATACATCTCCTACTTTTGAGAGGCAGTAGTACTGCATTCTGATGGGTGCCCTCACATTGTGGAATCCTTTGGTAACGAGAGGTGATCGACGGGCAAAAAAAAAAAGTGGAGCAAAACGTGCTGACGACAATCCGTGTAGTTTTTAGATATTCCTCTGTCTCTTCTGCAGGGATATAGAGTACTTCAGAATGCGGGCTGGAAGCACTTCAGAAAGAGGCATGAGGATTCTGAGTACTTTTGGTCCAACCTAGAAAAACAAAACACCTCGGTATGATTACTATCTTCAGAACTCGAAATGGCACTCACCTCACGTAAGGTCAATGACCTCTTAGATTTACAGACTTTGTGCTTTTGAAACAAAATGTACTAAACACATCAAAGGCATTTGTGTTGGGAAAAAAAAAAAATCAATCAAGAATGCAAAGATGTAAGCAGTCGAACAAAGTTTTGCCTGCTGTATCGGAATCTTCCCTGGATAAAATGTTCGAAGACTCCTCACTAACATGTGCCATGGGATTAACATTCACTCGACTATGCATCAAGATCAAGAAGATCAAGATCACGATCAGAATCCGATTTTTTTACTTCCCTGTTCTGCGATGCAGGTGCTGTATCGTTGCATTTGATGTTATTTGGTCTATTTCCAATCGTGGGTTGCTGTTTGTGTCGTTGTGGCTGTTTTTCTCTAACATTACACAGCATGAACAGACATCAAATTGATGACTACACACCAACACACACACACACACACACACACACACACTCACACACACACACACACACACAAAACGCATTACACACATGCACACAAATGCACGCGCGCACACCACCACACACGACACGCTCTCTCTCACTCTCTCTCGTCTCTCTCTCAAACTCTCTCTCCCCCATCACCATCCATCATCACACCACCCACACACCCACCCACCCACCGATCTCTATCTCTCTCTCTATCTATCTCTCTCTCTATCTATCATATCTATCCCATAATCCATCTATCTAATCTATCTATCTATCGCTCAAGAGACTTGTCTTTTTCAGGACAGACAGACAAAAAAACTTCTCATCTTGATCGGACTATGACTCTATTATGTTTGTTTCCATGTACAACATGAAGTCACGTCCTTCCTAAACGGGCATAGTCACTGTGTGCCCATTCTTCTCTCAACAACACAACACAACATCCTGGCTTTTCCGCGTCCAGACAAAGCAACCAACCGACAGACTGGAGACGAAGACCCGAGCTCTCCAGAACGAAAACACTCCGCAAGGGGGCATCCATCGACAGACTGGAGGGAGTCTGGACACTTTGGAAGCAAGATATTCGCACCTAATCCCAGCAATAATCTTTTTTTTTTTTTTTTATTCTGAAGTTTTTTTTTCTTCAAGTTCTCTAGAGACCCCCAAAACAAAAAGAGAAAACAAAAAAAAAAAAAACATATTCGGTGGGTTTGACAACAACAACAAAGAGAAGAAAAAAAACAAAAAAAAAAAAAAAAAACCAGGTCAGCAGAATTTCAAATGGAAAAAGCGGAGGATTTTCGTGACTCTCATGCATACAAGCAGCAAAGAAAAGTGTCTGATAGCGTAGGAAGGGAAAAAAGAGAGCGCTTGATTATGGATTCTGTCTGTCTGTCATCGGCTGATCGCCGCTGAGGATTTTTTTTTTTTAAAAGCAGCAGCATGATGGGAAACATTCGGAGGCCCCCCCACCCCACCCCCCCCCCCCCTTCTCAAAAAAAAAAAAAAAAAAAAAACAGACTAGTCTGGCGCCGATGTTTTTGGGGGCTTTCTGAAAACTGGGGCATCTTCTCTGTTTTGGGGGGGGCGGGCTTTCCTCATATCTGGGACGTCTTCTCTGTTTTGGGAGGCTTTTTCTGACATTCTGGGACGTCTTCTTCTGTTTGGGGGGGCTTTCTGACATCTGGGACGTCTTCTCTGTTTGGGGGCTTTCTGATATCTGGGACGTCTTCTCTGTTTGGGGCTTTCTGATATCTGGACATCTCTCTTTGGGGTTTCTGATATCTGGGATGTCTTCTCTGTTTCGGGGCTTTCTGATATCTGGGAAGTCTTCTCTGTTTAGGGGCTTTCTGATATCTGGGACATCTCTCTTTGGGGCTTTCTGATATCTGGGACGTCTTCTCTCTGTTTAGGGGCTTTCTGATATCTGGGGGCGTCTCTCTGTTTAGGGGCTTTCTGATATCTGAGGCGGCTTCTTCTCTTTGGGGCTTTCTGATATCTGGGACATCTCTGTTTGGGGCTTTCTGATAGCTGGGACATCTTTCTTTGGGGCTTTCTGATATCTGGGACGTCTTCTCTGTTTTGGGGGCTTTCTGATGTCTGGAACATCTTCTCTGTTTGGGGCTTTCTAATATCTGGGATGTCTTCTCGTGTTCGGGGCTTTCTGATATCTGGGACACTATCTCTCTTCTCTGTTTTGGGGGGCTTTCTGATGTCTGGGACATCTCTGTTTGGGGGCTTTCTGATATCTGGGACATCTTCTCTGTTTGGGGGTTTTCTGATGTCTGGGACATCTTCTCTGTTTGGGGGCTTTCTAATATCTGGGACATCTTCTCTGTTTGGGGGCTTTCTTTCTGATATCTGGTATATCTTCTCTGTTTTGGAGGCTTTCTGATATCTGGGACATCTCTGTTTGGGGCTTTCTGATAGCTGGGACATCTTCTTTCTTTGGGGCTTTCTGATATCTGGGACATCTTCTCTGTTTGGGGGTTTTCTGATATCTGGGACGTCTTCTCTGTTTAGGGACTTTCTGATATCTGGGCCATCTTCTCTGTTTGGGGGCTTTCTTATATCTGGGGCGTCTTCTCTGTTTGGGGCTTCTGATATCTGGGACATCTTCTCTTTTTGGGGCTTTCTGATATCTGGGGCGTCTTCTCCTCCAATCCACAAGAGCAGAATTTGCAGCGAAATGAAACAAAAAAGAATCCACTTTCCTTTCTACGACTCTCTCAGACTCTCTCTCTCTCTCTCTCTCTCTCTCTCTCTCTCTCTCTCTCTCTCTCTCTCTCTCTCTCTCCAGCACGCTCAGAATTCGGAGCAGGCGAAAACAAAATATTCAAAAGTTTAAATCCGGCACCTTTTTTTTTTTTTTTTTTTTTTTTTTTAGGCACTGAGCAAAGCCAGATTTATGATAACAATGGATGGCAAACAAACCTACCGATAACAAAGACTGTGGAGGAAAGGAACTTTGCATGCTAAAGCCATTCCCTCAACGAATGAAAATCGCGGGCCCCCTCCCCCTCCCCTTTCTTTTTTTTTTTTTCCCCCTATGTGTGTTTGCAAACTACTTTTTCTGGTCTGCTTATCGACAGCAACCCGTCAACGATCCCCGAAAGTCACTGATTCTTTGCGGTCGCTAGGGCTAAAAGCAGCATTACCTTACCTTACCTATGACGATGACGCCATGGAGTTGAGGTGTGGCCGGAGACTACTGTACATGACGGGGCTGCACCTCTTCTACGTTCCCCTTCACGTTCGCCCCAACGCCCCCACCGGGCTCGAGAGAAACAGTCACCTGCAGTGTTTGGGTTTGAAACAATGTCAGCAAAGATGCTCAGGACGCGTCCCACTTAGGTGGATTTTAACTCGACAGTGTGGTTTGAAGTCTTTCCCCCTTCGCGCTCATAGCGTGTCCGAAACTTCCGCAAATACATATGTTTCTGAAGGGAACCAAACCCAGAACCTCCCCAACAAGCAAGCCCGCGATAACATACTCGCAGCACCGCGACGGCTGGTTATTAGGGAGTGTGTGGGTGTGTGGGTGTGGTGGGGGGTGGGGATCATTTTGTTTGTCTGCTGAGTGGTCTTTTCACAGTCTCCAAAATCTTTCACAACACACCACCGCTTATGATCCTCAGCAGCTTCCGAACGATGGCAAAATCCTAGATGACGTGCCCTTCTTTGGCTCCGAGGCTATCAAAAATCCACACAGCTTGTGTGCACAATAGGCAGGAAACTTCCTACACTTTCGGTCGAAATTCGGCTAATCCTTTCCGTCAAAAAAAAAAACGCCGAACGTGTTTTCTGCTGTTTTCCATCCAAAAGGCGATTACTGTTAAGCATCAGGAAGCGGCGAGTCTGCTTCCAATCTGCCGCCAGTCGTTCAGTCTATTCCTCGATAATGGAACGGCCCGCAACGTGTTTTTTGCTTTTTAGGGGAAAATGAAGGGCGCGCAAAATGAGTTCTGCACAGGAAGACGGTACCAGATGCATGGTTTAAAAAAAAAAAAAAAAAGAAAAAAAGCTAATGGAGGGACATCGTTGGTAAAGACTTTCTCTCTCTGACCTTCAGCTCCATGACACATCACTCATCTGGTCTGCACTGGAGATGACGTGGACTTATCATGAGGTCTTCGTCAATCAGAAAGGGAGCAACGCTACCGAGAACTTGGCAGCAGGTCTTCAGAGAATAACTAACGGTAATAAATTCACGTGTGTTACATAGCACAATCACCCCTCTGTGTGTGTGTGTGTGTGTGTGTGTGTGTGTGTGTGTGTGTGTGTGTGTGTGTGTGTGTGTGTGTGCGTGTGCACGCGCGCGCGAATGCATGTATTGTGTGTGTGCGTGTGCGTGTGTGTTGTGTGTGTGTGTGCACGTGTTGGTGCACGCGCGCAAGCGGGCGGGCGGGCGAGCGCGCGTGCGTGCGTGTGTGCTTGTGTGCGCCCACACACATGCGCTTGTACATTCATACACACAAGCTCCTCTCTCTCTCTCTCTCTCTCTCTCTCTCTTTGTATGTGTATGTGTGTGTATGTGTGTGTGTGTGTGTGAGTGGAGAGAGAGAGAGAGAGAGAGAGAGAGAGAGAGAGAGACTGAGAGACAGAGAGACAGAGAGAGACAGAGATACAGAGACAGACAGACAGACAGACAGACAGAGACGGAGAGAGAGAGAGAGAGAGAAGAGTTACAGCGCACACCCACGTTATCTCCACATTAAGGCTGAGCAGCGCGTCGAATTAATATACCTGCACAGATCAAGCATCTGCAGAATCTCATCCACGACTCTCCCTTCTCTCTCTCTCTCTCTCTCTCTCTCCTCTCTCCTCTCTTCCTCAGTCCCCCTTCCTCATCATTTTAGCTGCATCACCACAGCGCTCTGTGGCACCGTTGCCTCAGCAGCCCAGCGTGTATACATGTATGGACTGGACTACATACAGGTGACTGCCCTGTGAAGGTCAATGTGAGAAATTCCGCATTATCTGAATAAAAAAAAAAAGAAAGAAAGAAAAAAGAAAGAGAGACAGACAGACAGACTCACCAAGACAGAGACAGAGAGAGGGCCGTGAGAGAGAGCGAGAGAGGAAGACGCAGGAGAGAGATCGAGAGAGAGAAGAGAGAGAGAGAGATAGAGGAGAGAGAGAGAGGAGACGCAGTGAAAGATAGAGACGCAAAGAGAGACAAAAGAATGAAAAAAAAAAGACAACATACAGCCGCACAACTCTTCCGAGACTGGTCTAATCCCATGCAGAAGGACAGACACAGTTTAAGCAAACACTCAGCTCGCGGTATAGTCCCCTCTAAAAGGCAAACAACAACAACAACAACAACAACAACAAGCAGGATCAGGTTAACTTAGCTTTCATGATACTGATTCGGTCGGACACACATCGGCGGGCGTTTGGCGGTGGAGAGGTAGGGCGAGGAGGGGGCGTGGGAAGAGGAGCATGGAGCAGCGACACATGCCAACGGAACGGTTCCGGACATCGTAACAGTACAAGACGATGGACTTCGCTGGCCTTTTTCCCTGCACCTTTAGTTGGTGGTGGGGTTGGGATGGAGGTTGGGGGGGGAGCGGGGGGGGAGGGGGGGGGATACATGGTGCTATGTTGACGACCTGGTGCAGCTGTTGTGTGTGTGTGCGGGGTTGTTGGAACATAGTGATCAGCGTAGTAGGTGTACCGCCGTCTCTGAGGGAACACACAAAATAACAAGCGAGGGGGGGGGGTGGAGGGTAGAGAGAGAGAGTGAGAGAGGAGAGGAGAGAGGTGAGAGAGAGAGAGAGAAGGAAAGGAGAGAGAGAGGAAAGTGAGGAGGGAGGATGGAGAAGAGAAGAGAGGAGAGAGAGAGAGAGGGAGAGAGAGAGGAGATAGAGAGAGTGAAGGAAGCGGAGAGAGAGAGTGAGACGGAGATTGAGAGAAAGAGGATATATAGAAAGAGGAGGAGGATTGAGTGAGAGAGACAGATGGGAGAGAGAGAGGGAGGGGCAGGATGGGGAGAGGGAGAGAGAAGAGGGGGGAGGAGAGGGAGATAGGGGGAAACGAGAGGGGTGGATGGAGATGAGGGAGGGGGAAAATAAGAATTGGGTAGAGAGAGGATGGAGAGAGAGAGAGGGGGGGGAGTGGAAGTAGGATAGAGACAGAGAGAGAGAGAGAAGAAGAGAGAGAGATGGGCCAGACAGACCGACGAGACAGAACGACACAGCATTATGATCTGATAAGAAACAGACTGAGATGAAGGCAGGGTGATAGAAAAGGAGAGAGAGAGCGAGCGAGAGAGAGAGAGAGAGAACCCACACACACAAACACACCACACACATCACACACACACACATGGCACACCACTACACCCACAACACACAAACATACACACGAGCATTATAGAGAGAACCTGAAGATAAGACAAAAACGAAGAGACAGGACAGACAGTGCAATATATGACATGATGAAATAGAACACTGCTGAAGATAAGACAGACAGAGAGAGAGATTGCAAGAGATAGAGGAGAGAGAGAGATAGAGCATAGAGTTAGAGTAGTAGAAAGTACGACAACAGACGAGACCTTCAGGCAGAATAGGTACCAGACAAAGTATTATGATATGAGTAGATAGGCCACTGAGGAGATAGAGAGAGAGAGAGTAGAGAGAGAGTGAGGGTGAGTGAGTGCGGTGGTGGTGATTGAGGTGATAGAGAGCACAGATAACAAACAGAGCGAGGCAGGAGACATCAAGATGAGAGAGAAATCATAGAAATATTTGAGGTGAGAGAGACAGTAAGAACAGCCAGAAACAGACACAGAGATACAGAGAGAGGGAGAGAAATCACATAAGAATGAGAGAGAGGTAGACAGTCCAACCACCACAACCCACACCACACACACACATTGCGACTGACAACACACACACGAACACACACCACACACATCCCTTCTATATCACGATAGGGAAAGACGGTTAAATTCAATGACCCCCACCACCACACACACACACAAACACACACTCACAACACACAAACAACAAATTACAATTAACCCACCCCACACCACTCACGCAACGCAGCGTTTCTTTCCCTCTCTCCTCGTCTCCTCTCTCACCTCTCTCTCCCTCCCTGTCTCCTCTCTCTGTTTCTCTTCTTCCTCTGTCCTGTCTGTCTGTCTGTCCCTCTGTCTTCTCTCTCTTCCCCCTGTGTGTTTGTGTGTGTGTGTGTTTGTGTTGTGGTGTGTGTGGTGTGTGTGTGATGGGTGTGTGGATTCTCTTCTGTAGTCTGTTTTTTTTCTCCTCTCATTCTCTTTCTTTCTCTGTCTCTCTCTCTCCAAAAGATAAACAAGAATCAGAAAACCTAACTTTCCTTCTTGCACCTTTATTTAGAAGCAAAATGGGCCGCCCTCATCGATCTGCCGTTAGAGCTGGAACCTTCGGCACGCAATGGCCACGACATTGCTGCCCACGTTGGACCTACCCCCCCCCCACCTACCCTGCCCCCCGTCCGTCCTCACATCTCCCCTCACCCAATCCCTCAACCAACACCATCTTCCGCACCTCCCTCATCCACTCCGACTCTCTGTTGTGTGTGTTGTGTGTGTGTGTTGTGGG
>JADBJO010026250.1:26571-41816 GCA_016801955.1 Conus betulinus | reverse complement strand
CCCAACACCCGAAAGAACACATGAGACGCAAACCAGTGATTCTTAGTCAACTCGCGACTTCTAAAGTTTGTTGTCATGTTAACCAACCAAATTTAGCACACTGCAAGACGATTTCTTTTTTTGTTTTGTCATGAATGACACATTATGAATGCATTACTTTATAAAAAACTAAGCAAGCACAAGACAATTTTAAACAAGTGGGAATTTAGTTGGGGCGGGCTATAAAATTTCCGACCTGCATGGAAAAAAAAACCCACATGTGTTGCTCCTTTGAATTGAATCAGGGTGTTATTTAATTTTGGTTTGAGCACACGTACCAGTTTCAGGAAAAAAAAGGATCAACGCGGACTCTCCTCGTTCTCTGCGCCGTTTCTCCAAGAGGATGTTCAAAGTTGTAGAGGAAAAGGGAATTGAGAGGCGACGAATTGAGTGGGCAATACAAAAAAAAAATGGCCATGGTTCCTACGTTGACCCATTCCCCTGGGGAATGACGACGACCACACCACTCAGCCAGGACCCCACACAGACACAATAGGAAACCAGCACAGGAAAATCAGACACAGACAACTGACAGGAGACGCCTGGCGATAGTTTGCTTCCTTGAACTGTGCATTTTTCCAGTGCCTGTATCTTTTGTCTTTGGTAGTTTCAGCATTAGCTATAGCCTCATAGCGTACTTCTCACCGACCAGTAAATGAGACACTGACCCACACCAGTCATGAGAAATAGGATCAGGTTACAGATGATCATAATACTGAAAGAGTAAATGTGACCAGGGAAGTCAGCTCCGGGGACAGGCAGTGGTATACAAATACCTGGTCTGTCTGGTGGTTTTGTAAAACTCCCAGTGTGAAGTCACAGGGAGCAGAGGTAACTGGCGGCCAGTTATTATTCCCAGTGTCCACATGATGGTACAGGCTATAGAAGCTGATGTCCGTCTGAAACGGATGTGTGACTGAAAGGAAAATGGAGCACAAGGAAACGATCCAAAGGAGTGATCAAACAGATGAGGAAATGCTGATACTTCACTTGAAAACAAGGACATAAACCCGCAACATGACAACTAGAACTCTTCTTCCATGCAGTTTCATTCCAAATATAGGAGCCAGTATAAATCCAGTCTGCTAACACCAAACCAATGAACACTAAATACACTCCCATAAGAAGTCAGAAACACACAGATGAAGAACAAATATCACAAAACTAGTCTTGATTGTTTTGGACAGGAAATAGATGCGATAGACAAACCCACCAAAGTTTCCAGAACAGCCAACACAGCAAATACACCAAGAGCACAACGGTAAGCTTCAGATTTTAACAAGTCTCACATGAGGAGATTACATCAGATGGAGCCGAACATTCGCCTGGGAAATTGTTCGGAAAATGTCTGGTAAAACAACTGGGCAACACAATTGAAGTTGTCGGAAGACACATACATGAGCTTTGTCATTGTTTCATGACGTCTGGGTGTGAAATCATTTATAGGACAACCTTGTAAATCAAAAGGTGTGAAGGTGATGAAGCACACTTTTTTCCTGCAGTATCTTTATTCCACTCCATGACAAATCAACAACTTGCAAACTTTGGCCACACATAATAGCTGACACGGTGGTCATATTTAAGGAATTGACTTGGGAATGAGAAATATTGAAGATCACAAGTGACGAATGCACATACTGGTTCTGGAGATAAAAAACACTATCAGACATAGGATTACCTGCCAGAGTTTAAATATTCGAAGTTTGAGGCATTCCTGCGAAGTGGCTTGAAGTGATAGAATTGATCAGTTGATTTCCAGCTGAAGAGCTCCACCACTGTGAAGATTGAGGTTAATCGAAACTGACAACTGTTAACTTCCTATAGTCCACAATGACTGTACACAGGTGGATCAGCATTTTGTTATGAGCGTATCACTCATCATGCACATCACACCATACCAGAAGCCTCTCAAGGGGTAGCGTGTAGCTGTGTGGGAACTGAAAGAGCTGACAGAAAAAAAAAGTTGTGATTGGCAGGGAGAAGGGCAAAACCCGGCAAACACACAGACGCAGGACAATTGATGTCGCACACCAGTTCGTCATCGTGTAGTGGGCCCTGTGGGTAGACCATCACACAGGGGATTCACGTGCACGCAGATTGTTTTGTCATTGTCACGGCATCGATAAAACCCTGGGGCAGGTATTGTACTACTCTGGCAGTCAGCTTTCATCCTCATGATCCGGACAGTCGATCATGTCATTACACCTGACATAGACAGGCAAACAATAACCGTCATCGCTGGACACTGAAAATGAGTGTCTGGGCACTGCGTGCTGTTTTTTCTGGTAAAGGTACATGCTGAACCCTCCAGGCTGTCAAAGTTGATAATAGCAGGGGGGCATTACTCTCCAAAGGTGTAGCGCCAACACACAAAGATTCTCGTCGAAGTCTGTAATGCAAGCACTGAAACCATTACATCGTTTCTGAACATCTTAAACACTATAGAGGACGACAGCAAGCACAGCCAGTGTCTCTGTGACATCAAGGAACCCCCTCTAATTCTTACTAAAATTACAGAAAATTGGATCGTCATGCACACTACATGGAAAGGTGCCAAGAAGAAGAAGAAGAGAAGAAAGAAGAAGGAAGAAGAAGAAGAAGAAGACGACAATAATGATTCAAAGCTTGATAACAACAACAACAACAACAACACAACGACTGATGATGAACGTAATAATGATACCACATGGAGGACAGTGTGTCTAAAGAGCCCATCCTAAACGAATAGGCTAAGGGCCCAATTTACATTTTTTGTTTTTTACCAAAGACAAATACCAAAAATTCATACGCAAACACTACAGACACAAACTCCGTGCGGCCGTCGCGCGCCAAATACAAACACACACATGCATAGCGCGCGGCGTGCGCGCACGCAGGCCAAGCAGGCACGCACACACACCACACACCACAACACCCAAACACACCACAACACACACACACACACACACATACACGTACTGAATCCCATCGCACGCATATACGCCATCGGGACACACACCCCACACGCACGCACACACCACACACACACACACCACACCCACACACACACACACACACACACACACTGCCAGAAATTGTCACTACAACATACCAGACAAGCATACTCTGTATACCCAACACAATGAAGAGCTCATTCGTGCACTATGCAAAGAGACAGGTAGGAATTTAGCAATATTTGAGGGTGCAGACTGTAAACTGACGTGACGTTTTCTTTAAACAGATTGTTTCAAGAGCAGACTTGAAAGTCGCCGAAGCAAGGGACATAAGCATTTGGAAAACGTTAGCGAGTCTCTAGGGGAGTTGTATGATTTGAGGGGAATTCGAAAAAAAAACCGGTCATCGAAGAAGATGCAGAGAGAGGAGGTCAGAAACGGGGTAGTAGATAAATGTTTTTTAAGACATGGCACGTAATGCCTTTCCACTGGCTGCAATTACGCCTTTGATATCGTGCATGCGCAAAAACAGTAGGGGGTAAATGCTTCAGCGATTTTGCCTACTATCCTTACCGGGATCGGGTTATTATTTCTACAGGATTCTTGTGAATAGCTTTGTTCCACTCAGAAGACCAAAAACGGTACACCCGGTGGAGGACGATGCGATTCGACGGTTGGCTAGCATGCTCGTACAGTACTTTCAATTTGACTCTGTTCTCGTTTTTTTGTCATTCTAAAAAGATAAATAAAGCAGAAAACATGAAGGAATGAGAGAATAGATAATTACATAAATCAATCAAACAAATAATACATAAGAGGTGTTTAAGACATAACAAACAAACAAAAAGTACCTTGAAATAACAGCAAAGGTCCCATTAAGTGAAAGGATCCATGAGCGCAGTTTGACAAGAAAACGAACACGCCACTCGGTTTTTCACGCCGATGTTGTGCCCCACACTCCTGACCCCCGCCACTCTAACCAAGTAACGCCCCCAGTACACCGATCCGCTTCCTCCTCCCCTACTGACCCCATTTTTTCGTTCCATAGGAAGATATTCCTATATATGACCCGACATCCTCTCTCTCTTCCCCCTTCTCCCCTCCTCTCCCACTCTAATCTATCTATCTCTCTCTCTGGGAAGAGGCATCAATCCTCATGTACCCCCCCCCACAGTCAAACAATAAATTATGATTTTCTTGACCACCCCCAGAGGACGGACAACCAGCAACCAACCACCCCGACCCTCCCGTTTTTGTTGCCATTAGCCGATGCCCCCCCTACCCCCCGCATACTCTACCAAACTTTTTTGTAAACAGCAACACTGACACGATACACCTACCAGGGACCCAGCCTTCACAACAACCCGGACCCCATCCCCCCCGACAGACAACCCAGCTACCTAAACACTGTCACACCCCACACCCCACCCTGATCATCGGTGATCATGCCGTAGGCACATTGCATTGCCTGGTGATGTGGACAATGAAGTCTTGGACCTATAGACAGTTCGTGCCTCCCCACACGGAGTTTACACAGACAGTGACCAGGTGTCAGAAACAAACCATTGACAGGATTTATAGTATGTTCCCTTTCCATCAACGGTGCTCTTTGCTTTTTTGCTGAATCTTGCTCAGTGTCATTTGGGGCATCACCACCGATAACGGGCAGACTGCTGAATCTTACAAGTGCGAGATTAAGATATAACTGGCCACCCCCCATGGTTCCCCTTTCCACAGGGGGGGGGGGGGGGGGGGGAAAAATGTTCATTGTGCAAGTTTTAAAAGCTTAAAATTAGGACGGTGTAAAAAGGTAGGTGATGTGGCGCGCCTTGACAGCGACGTACACGAGGAGCTGGACTCCTCACTGGAAAGGAAGATACTGACTATTCGTTCAAGCAGTTTACACCAAATAAAGGGGAAAAAAAGAAAAACAAAAAAAAAAAAAAAAAAAAAAAAAGAAGAGAAAAAAAGAACAAAAATTAAAAACAAAAAACTGCAAAAAGTAACCATGCTATTCAAAAAAAAAAAAAAGAAAACAGAAAACTGAGAACAGGACTCTCTCAAAGCACAATTAGATACACTGGAAGCATCTCTCACCTTGAGACAAACGCCATTTCCATGGGGGTATGACTATCGGAGACATTTGAAACGTTTGAAAATCATGATACCTATTGCCAGACTGATTACGGAAATCCTCCAGAACAGCGTTAAGGACCGGTTAAAATGAAACGTTGACGCCCATTGCACCGAAGCAGACGTAGTCCGGAGGGGAGAGTATGAACAGCCATCCACAATCTATGGCGGTCAAATTATGCAGCACCAAAAAAAAAAACAGACAGTGATCCTAGACTGTGGGCGTCAAATAATAATTAAAGTGAAAGGTTTTGTGCTGTGTCAGTATCCAATGATTTGACCTTTTGAAAACAGGCTAGGATTGTGACAGTACCCAGTGACCGAAACTTGACCACAGGCTGGGGTTGGAGGACAAGCAGGGGAGGGAAGGGGAATGTGGCCTGTTGCAAGAGAGGCAGATTGATTGTGGATACTGGAACAGCTGAGCTCTACGCTACGCTGGGTAGCAGCTGTAGCAGACGACCATGACTCTGACGTCAGAGAGGACAGCCCAAAGTTTGGCCGTGCATGACCGGTAAGGCCCCTCACAGATCCTCAACCAGATCAGCTGGAGTGACTGTTCCTGGTGCATATGGCTTTGTGGTGGGAAAGAGTGGTGATGTGTGTGGAGATCAGGCAGGGTACACAGAAACAAACGGTAAGAATGGAGAAAAATCTCTCAACAAACAACACAAAACAACACGAACACTGTCCAAATCCAACAGTCACACTTCGGTATTCTTGCATGCAGGATACCGACAAAACTCTCTCATCGCGTCCATCAAAACAATCTTTTTCGAAAAAAACTCACCATACCCCATATTGTAAGGCACGACACGATCTGTCCAGATAGGTCGCAACAAAAATATGGCTGTGTTAAGTCAATTGGGCATAGGCAAGTCGCCCTGCACCATGTCTCAGTGGTCTGCAGTTCCCTGCACCTGACTTTTCGAATCACAGGCCTGTAGATTGTGCGTCAGGTGCTGCATGGACAGATTTCCAGATGGACGTTTAATACAGTCGTGTTAATTCAGGACAGGAAGCGTGACAGGTTCTGTGATACGGTGTTGAACCGAGAAGGGAGGGACTTCACACACAAAGCCAGCCCGATTACTCGGTTTTTACAGGCCCTTGCACTGAATGTGAAACGAGGATTCCAGGATTCCCAAACAAAACATTTTGCACCATATATGATGGCCATAAAGTTCATGATGTTCAAAAAGAAAACGACAACACCACTTTCCCAGCGTCCCGTTAAAGGGTGTTCTGTACCTTTACAAAAACTGCAATGAAACAGAACCGAAATGCTCTACATGGACATGGCAATATGCTCTCTCTCCTCTCTCTCCTCTCTCTCTTCTCTCTCTCTCTCTCCTCTCCTCCCCTCAGTGGGGGAGTCTTGAAATGTGTTCAGTGAAGAAGACACACAGTTGATTTGCTCTGCCAGACTCGTAATCCTGGGGTTCAGGTTCAAATCTCCACTGAGAATTTTCGGTACAGGGGGATTTTCCCTCGGAGTTAACATTGGTTCTGACTCACATTTCCCATACAGTCCTTGAACGAGACTACAAACCGAGGTTCCGTGTGTGAAAAAGCACACATAACATCTTGCACACACGTAAAAATCACATCACCAAATTTTGAAAGAGAAGGCCAGTTTGGCCGTTGGTATGATGACACGTTACACATAGCATGCACCTTCCACGAAGTTGGAGTATGGCTGCCTTAATCGTGGGATAAAAAATGGTCATACACACAAAAGTCCACTCCCTTTTAACGACCAATCTGTCGCCCCTGCCCAATTTGTTGCCTTTGAGGGCGACAGATTGGGTCGCACTTCACTGTCCAATCTGTCGCCCCTTGGCCAATTTGTCGCCAAACTTACCTTGCTCTCAATAAGTTGATGTTGGGCCACAGTTTCTCTCATTCCCACACACTTTCTCTCACTTTAGGAGAAAGTGTGGGGGCTCACTTTCTCTCACTTAAGAAGAAAGTGCGGGATTGAGAGAAAGTGTGGTCCTTCCCTTTCGCACTTTCTCCCATGTGAGAGAAGTAAGTATGAGGGCGCCCCCACACTTTCTCCGATGTGTGAGAGAAAGTGTGGGAAGTGCCCCATATTTTTTATTTATTTATTTATTTCAATTTCGTTATTAGTTTCTTGTCTTTCCTTAACATCAAACTAAGAGCCAAATGATAATAAAATCTAATAAAAAGTGATGGAATGAGACAGGAGTTTATTGTTGTTTTTCTATTGAATGGTCACATTGAGAAATCTTCAGAGTGCATAATCAATCAGAAAAAATCAAACATGCAAGTGTCAAGTAGTTAAATCAACTAGTTATCAAATCCAAATAATATAATTTCACGCTGGAAAGTAGGCAAACACACAAAAAAAATGTTGCTTATGTTATTTGGTAAGTTTATATGGACATGGTATTAAACATTGGCCATAAAACGTTACCTGTCCAATACTCTCCCTATCGAATGGGGTGACCACGAAGTAGTTCAGTTTATGTAAAATCCAAATGTTCACTACTTAGGCTGCGTATGCTCTAATGGTAATTTTATAATATTCACACCCTAGATAACTACTGGTCAGTGCCAAAACCAGTGGTCAGCTTCATGAAAAATTTCACGTTTTCACTATTTCACTGCATATTGGTGTGTTATAAACGCTTCTGTACAGTTTACAATATAGATGTCCCGGTGGTCAACAAGATTGACCAGTGGTCAGTTTCATGTAAAATTAATATTTTCCTGAGTTCACTCCATATTGATATGTTTAATGCTTTCTTTTTTTTTTTGTTGTAGAAGACCAGTGGTCTGCAAGAAAGACTAGTGGTCAGTTTTATGTCAATTTCATATTTTCACTATCTCATTCTGTATGATGTGTTATAGGGTGTATATGCTTCTTAAAACGTAGTATGACTAGTGGTTAGCAACAATGACCAGTGACCAGTTTGGAAAACGTAATTGCTTACTGTTTATTATATGAATATTTCTGTGCTTCTTGCAATTTAGATGACCAGTGGTCAGTGACAATGACCAGTGATCAGTTTGATGCCAATTCCATATTTAAAAAAAAAAATTTGACAGACAGAGTGTTGTTGCAGTGGTCAGTGACAATGACCAGTGATCAGTTTGATGCCAATTCCATATTTAAAAAAATGTTTGACAGACAGAATATTGTTGTGGGTATGGGCGTTTCTCTGCTCCTTACAACGCAGATGACCGGTAATCAGCAAGAATGACCAGTTTTCATTGTGATGTAAATTCCATGTTTTCTCTATTTGATTGCATATTATTGTGTGATGAGCATTTTTTTTTTCTACCTTTCATGACGTAGATGACCTGTGGTCACTTTGATGCAGTATCTATCTATATATTTTTTTAATATGTACGTCTCCTCTTAATATGATGTAGGTCAAAATAGGTTGTATAGATTCTGTATCAAAAGAGATCATGAACACCACTGAACTGACCATGTACAGTAAAACCCGGTTAATTGAAAGAGCCTTTGAACCACCTATGGACTTTTAATTATCCGAATTCAAAATTATCCGCGTGTTGAGTTAATCTAAATTTTTGCCCATCTAAAACAAACTCAAAGAGGACAGACAGACAGAGAGAGACAGAGAGAGAGTGTGGATGTGGGGTGGGTAGGGGGAAAGGGTTTACGAAAACCCTATTAATGTGTGACGTGTTTTAGAACTTGTTCAATGTTCCATTTTTACTTTTCTTGAACAGTGGTCTTTTTTTTTTCATGTTTAGATGTATTTTCACGTCACTTTTGTTATTGACGTCGGCCTGTTGTCACATCGGGATAGCATGGGGCCAGTAGAATTTAACACAGGATTTTTGGAAGAGCTTCTACACTGGCATGGTGTAATTCTCACGCTATCTCAATATTAATACAGACTCTGAGTGTTTTTACATTGTTTTTATTTCTAGTTGTTTTTTTTCTAGTAGTAAGAAAACGTGTGCAAGAGGTGCCTGCCAGAAGTAACTATCACAGGAGGAGTTGATACAATAAACCCTCACACCAAATTAGAAGAGAATTGGCCTCAATACCCTGGAGTTATAGGGGCTGCGATTCTTTATTACCCCACAACAGGAGTAAAACACTCCAACTTCAAACGTAGTTCGCTGTGACGCTGTGTTTTTCTATCCACTCAAATATTCCCTCTTCAATCATGATGTCTTCCCTATAAGGTCTATCCCATCAAAATGTGCAACACCCGGGCCCAATCTGTCGCCAGGCGACAGATTGGTCCTGGTGTTGAAGACCAATCTATCACCTGGACAACAAATTGGTCCGGGTTTGAAGACCAATCTGTCACCGGGTGACAAATTGGGCAGGGGCGACAGATTGGTCGTTAACAGAGGCGCATCATCCAGCACTCTGACTGCTGCGTCATCTGCAGTAGAATGACCATCATAGATGGCATGTCCATGCTTCAGAATCTCAATGTAAACTTCAACAAGATGAAGACAGAAATGAAGGAATTCTGTGACGGTTTTGCGCTCTGTATGGTGACGTTGAATCCCTGTAGGAAGAGGTTTGGGACCTTTCAACACGAGAACGCAGTCCCTACGCCACACCAACGACACTTGATGAAGCAGGCTCCAGGGATCAGGACTTGGAGAGGAAGACAGACGATCTGGAGGGGCGGTCAAAATGGAACAAACGTCTTCTCTGACGGACCTTTTCCGCAGAGCACAACACGAGACATTGCACCACGGACTGTGAAGGTGTTGTGAAGATTCGCTTAAGGAAAAAACTTGAAATCCAGTGGTGATATCCAATTCGACCCGCGTTCATCGTCGGATTTTCTAAGCCACATTCTATCCTGTTTTGGGACGTTGCATCTTTTTCAAGGAACTTAGGAATTTCGAGGCTATAAACATAAGATATTGGGTACTCAGGCAGTGCTCTTGGGACCTGCTGAGGACTTTCAGATCTTTCCGAGTTGGGGAAGGGATGGATGGACAACTTATCCCTCACCTGACAGAAAGCATGTAGTGAGGGAAAAAGCGTGCCACTATTGTGTTTGACCATTCTCCTTATATAGGGTTTAAAAATGGACAGAATCTCTTGGGAATTTCAATAGGGGGGAGGCCTACCTCCAGTGACACCAGTGACAATGGCAACTAAACTGTCTTGCGCCGTGAAACATGATCTCGATTCAGAGTTAACATTCAGTTGTCCCCAGGGCGAAAGGGCTGGGGTTAGATGGAATGCGGATGTTTGAACGGTTATATCAATAATGCTCGGGCAAGTAATACCTTTTTACACGTTTGTTTGTTTGTTTGTTTTCTGATTCTTTACATTAATCATACATTAAAACAACTGCACTGCTGTAATAAACGACGGAGGAAAAAGATGGACATATCTCAATGAACTAAAACTATGATTTGTTTCATGAAGTTAATGAAAAAAAACAGAATGCGGTGTGGGTTCGTACCAAAAGGAAGAAGTTATGATAGTGTGGAAAAATGATGTTTGCAAGAGTCTGTATGAACAAATAGATGACCACTGAACGAATGAATGTTGTAATATGAATGAAAATGTATCACCCGTTATTTTTTTCTAATTCTCACAAATGTTGCCTGTAATCGTTATAGTTATTCATTCTTACACTGGAATGTAATGAATCCTTTCATGAGTTCATGAAAAAGATTTCTATAGTATGTATTCAATTTTGACTTTATATGTCTGGTTGAAACGTTTAATATGTTCCCAAATATACGCCTTTATGAAGCCATCCCATAAACTTTCGCATCAAGGAGACGATCCGGGGGGTTCACGGCTGTACGGCCGCGAATGAAAATCGTTGTCCTTTAGTTCTCTTCCGTTAGCTAAGCCTAGTTTCCTTCTTGCCCTTCAGGCGATAACCGGAGGCGGCTTGACTCACTGCTGAGTGCTGACAGCTTGCGTGTAGCAGATAGCTCTGTTCAAGGAAGTATATTGCGAGCGTGTTGTCTCTGCGTGTGCTTTCCTGTTGGTGCTTACAAGATTGATCATTCTTCCACACTCCATAACTGGGCTTATATAATTAACTGTGCGTGTGATTTGTGGTTGGATATCTTCTTTGTGCCGTTTGATATAACGTCTTCGGATTAATCCCCGCGTTCTTGAGTTGTTTGTGTTTTCATTGAGAAGTTGTTTCGTTTTCATAATTGGCCAGGATACGGCCACGTGTTATAAGGATATCAGCACGTGTGTGAGACGAGAACATTTAACCAGGCGGACTGCTGTTCCGTTTTAACCTCCCCCCCCCCCCCCCCCTCTCTCTCGCATCTCGTCTCGGTGGTGGGTGTGTGTGTGGGGTGTGTGTGTGTGGGGGTGTGTGTGTCGTGAAGACCCTGCATTGGCTAGTCTTGCTGCTTATACTTGTAGGCCGACGTACATTCCGATCTGTTGTAAGTGGCGATGCCTGCGCAGTGTTTGTAGCACCAACAATGGTGGAGGCGGTTGAAGAACACAACTTCAAGTGAACACAAAAGGACGTGTAGATTTTGTTGTGCCGTGGATGTGCGGAAATCGTGTGTCTCAGAAAGGTACAAGATAAAGGATTAAAACGCTAGACTGTGGTCAGATTCTCCAAGGATTTTGTGGCCGTAATCAGTATAGATAATTTTTTCTGAGGATGAAGAGGCAACAGTCCAAGTGTATCTGCATAAAATGCTACCATAAACTGAAAAAAAAAACGAGACCCATGTCAGCACATTCTCAATGTTATACTACAAAAGAAAATGTGCTCGTGACATAGAGAGAATGTCAGAATCTGGACAACTTTCGATCCAGATCTTTCTTTGAGTCAGTGTACCATCGTGTCGATTCTTTCAATCAGGCCGGCTTCTTGGTCATCGGAAAACAAAGAAAAGCCAACCCGTCAAAAGATCTGCTCAAGAATGTTTAGATCAGTCTGATCTGTGCTTGCGCACACAGAATCAAAGCTGCAGGTGGAATGATCCTTGAAAAACACATGGCCTATCTCTCCACGAAAAACCAGTCACATACTTCCCCTCAATTGGAAAATTCAAATCCAATAAATCCCAATGGTAAGAGGTGACCAGCATTCCTGATTTAATCTTTTACCCTTCTCATTTTCTTTAAAAGCAATTAATTGATTAAGCCATTTACATTGACAGAGAGAGACAAGGTCAGGTAGGAAGCATTTCATTGTTTATAACTGACATCTGCATGTGTGGCATGCTAAAATCTTGCTTTTACTAAAAGCATGGTGTGGCTGTGATAGAATCATTTTCGGCATGCTTCACAAGCACGTAGAGCACGCAGATAAACAAGCAAAACATGCCTAGGCCGTGGTAGGGAAAACCACCGCCGTGTTCCCAGTGAAGCTGACCAGACCCGACACTGTTTTTTCAGGCCCAGTACCGGCTGTCAGGTAGGAGTCCCGCGACTAATTTTCTGTCAGTTTGTAAAGGAAAGATATGCATGTCCAATATGTCTGAGGTTGAGCGTGATAGCTTCAGAACGCATGCTCTCCACTGAGTTGCGATTTCATTTCACTTTGTGTGTGTTCGTTTAGTCTGTTTCAATTGTTTTTTGTTGAGAAAGCTTTGCGAGGTTACGCGAGGGATAACTGCACAGCTGTTCTCGACCAGAAGGGTGCTCTGTTTAACCACAACCATCACTGCCATTCTTGCATCCTTCCCCTCCTGCGACTGATAGTGTTCAGTATGGCTTGTTTTTCCCTTGTCTTCAACTACGAATTCCTCTCCATACAAACGTGTGTAAAGTTCTTGTTAGTGAATGCAATCTTCTTTCCACTATGAAATCAAGCTATATAATCCTAATGTACTTTTTGTTTCTTATTCAAAAGAATTTATTTGTCGACTTATCCTCCTGAGAAGTGGTTCTGTGTGTATCTGTGTTCGCTTGGTTCTCCTTAAGGCCGTTTTTGATATCTTATTTATAGTTTATTATCCATAACGGCTATTCGATTCACGTTGAAGAGTCGTGTTGGATAGCGGCGAACTTTGTTCTTCGAGGTCAACCCCAGGGTTATTGAATCTCTTGCTGGGGCGCGCTTTAACCGGCAAACTCGAATACTTATTTTTTCTCTATAGTTGACAGGATGTTGTGGTACAACTACTGTAAGTTGCTCGGTCCGGTATTCCTGAAAAGCAAAGCAGCTGACCAGATATCTGAGGCTTGTACTATGGAATAAGGTGGTTACCATGGCACTGCTCTTGTTTCGATGTTCCTATGGGGTAGTAATGGAGCCCTTGGTGGGGTCTACACTGTTGTGTCTCAACTGATGACAGTGTAATGAGCATGGCTTGCTTTTTTTTTAGGAATCGTTCTTTGTTGTTTACTCAGCTTGTAAATGCTTAGTTTCAGAGAGGCTAGATCCTGATCATCACTTACCACTTGAATTTTTATTGAATGCGGTTATATATCCCACGTCTTCTGGTTGCACATTAAATAACATATGAAAAGTTACCAATCGTAGTTGATGCATCTCCTAAAGTGTTACGGTTTCACCTTATGTCTGTTTTAATTTGATTGAACCATGACTGCTATAATATGGTACGCAACTGTGTTAGACCGAACTGCTCCACATTATGCGACAGCTTTTGCTTGGAGGACTAGAGAATAAACCAGGTGATCTACACGCTCTGAGTGTTTCCATTCCATCATGGTTCTGCCCCTGTCCTCATTGTCATTGTGTCGTGGTGGAGGTTCACCGCGTCTAACCACAGTAAACCATAAACACCTCGAAAAGCTATTAACCCCCATTATTTTCGAACAGCGCAAACAGACCGGCCGCGTTACGCCATATCTCGAATAACAATGACTCAAGACCGGCGCGGTACTGTCCTGTTCGCCACTGATTAGCTTTGCCCACCCACTGCCAGGAGACTCCGGGACACGCAAAATTCCATGAGGCCCAGAATTGAACATGCACAGACGGACACACAAAAATGTTGCTTGCTCCCCCAAGAAGTACCCACCATACAAACTGTTGAAAGCCCCGAACCTTTGCGAAGCATCATAGCGACAAGAACACTATCGACGTTTCTTACCATTAGCCTGTGAACAGGCCGTCTCTGTGTGTCCTCCAGTTTATTAAGCATATCCTAACAGACTTTAAATATTAGACATTACTGACTATAATATCTCTTTGCATACTACACATTCACCATCATTGCGCTGCACGCATACCTGAATTAACGGGGTCTGCAATCACGATGAACTCTGTCAGTTGTTCAAAGCAATATCTTCGGGTACTGTGAGATGAAAGCTCACGATAAGAAAAAAAAACACTCAAGATCATGTGTGGCATAGTTAATAAGGGCACCAGACTACTACATACAAGTGTTCCGGCCTCCCAATGATGAATACAAACGCAAACCACAAGCCTGTACGAATTCTTCGAATCCCAACTCAAGCCCAAGCCACTACTCATATTACCACTGTTTGCATCTGATGGACTGTTCACAACGAGAGGTTGAAACTCAAGACGCTTTCAACCTTTGGTCCGCAGTCTCCTGTCGTGATTCCTACTGAAGGTGTTCTGCCTTCGTGTTGAACCAACAGATATGATGTGTGATGCTGTAGGAGGCTGTAGCAGCTTGTGACCTTCGCTCCCTCTTGGCTGTGAGTACTTCCCAGCGCTTTGGGCGACGCAAGTTCGTGTGTGTGCAATGCGAAGTGAACTGATGACTCTGTACTACACTTCGTGGCTGAAGGTAGATTACTCATGTCTAAGTGGGTGGGGAGAGGGTTGTACGGAGCGCGCCCACACATGGACAAGGCGGCACACACATTGCCATCGCTTGCGACAAGTGTCGTGTCGTGCGGAAACAAGCTCGACAGGCGTAGCAAACACCGGAAACCAGTCAATGGGAGGGCAACACTCCCCAGAGCCACATAAAGCTGACTGCTCTCACACACTCAAAGCACATGTCCGACACACAAAAAGGGGATGTGGGGGTGGGGGACAAAAGGTCTTTTAGAACACACAGTGTTGGTAACAGCAAGAAAGATATAAGACCTGGCCTCGTAAACAAACATGGTACAAAGGAAACAAAAGAGAAAAGACATGGGGGGGACAGGATGAACGACGAAGATAAGAAGACGACATCAACACGCACCAAACAGTTCCAAAAGCATCTGCAGTGAAGCGT
>JADBJO010026250.1:19071-21571 GCA_016801955.1 Conus betulinus | reverse complement strand
TGCGGCGTGCGTGCGTGCGTTGCGTTGTGTGTGTGTTTTGTGGTGTTGTTGTGGGGTGTGTGTGTGTGTGCGTGCGTGCGTTGTGTGCGTGTGTGTGTGTTTGTGTGTGATGTGTGTGTGTGTGTGTTGTGGGTGGTTTTCTTATTTTTCCCTCCCTCTTTTTTAACATGTTGAGGGCCATTTCTCTTTTATCCTTTCCCGCTATGTTCCAACCCGGTATAATTATATAATACCACATTATTTCACATATCACATCCGATCATTATGATGATCAATGTAACCCTTTCTCATGGATCATTTACCCTTTCTTCCAAACCAGTATCATGATATACAAATGCCACATTATTTCACTTATCACCCATTAGTATCACTATGATCGTCATCCAACCTACTGATTAGTTACCCAGTAATATTGTTAGCACACGAGTTTTCATTCTGTTGTGTGTGTGTGTGTGTGTGTGTGTGTGTGTGTGTTTGTTGTGTGTGTGCGTGCGTGCGTGCGTTCGTGCGTGCGTGTGTGCCGTGTGTGTGTGCGTGTGGTGCTTGTTTTATGTGCGTATGGTGCGTGTGTGGTGTGTGTGGGTGTGTGTTGTGTGTGTGTTGTGTGTGTGCGTGCGTGCGTGTGTGCGTGTGTGTTGTGCGTGCGTGCGTGTGTGCGTGCGTGTGTGCGTGCGGAGTGCGCGCGCGCATGTATGTGTATGTGTTTGTGTGTGTGTGTGTGTGTGTGTGTGTTGTGTTGTGTGTGGTGTTGTGTGTGAGGAGAAGAGAGAGAGAGTGTGTGTTGTGTGTGTGAGGAGTGGTGAGAGAGAGTGTGTTGTGTGTGTGAGTGTGAGTTGTGTGTGCGTGCGTGTGTGTGTGTGTGGTGTGTGTGTGTGTGTGTGTGTGTGTGTTGTGTGTGGTTGTTAGATGTGTTAACCCTTTTCCTCATTGAATGTTTTCCATTTTTTTCCAACCAGTATTATTACTATATTAATATCAACATCATTTCATTAATCACAATGGTCATCATCCATTACAACTGTGTTTACTTTCCCCCCATAATCTTGTTTGCATCAGTTTTCCCTTCCCATTCCCTGTGCATATGTGTTGTGTAGGTGTAGGTATAGAGAGCTCCCTTTTTTTCTTCGCCCCCCCCCATCCCCCTCCCTCTTATTCTTTCCCCCCCCCCCCCCCCCCGCTATATTTCCAATCAGCAATGATAACCCATCACTATTGGTCACTTCCCATTTCTTTCCATAAATCTGTTATATCAGTACCATCATCACTACATACAACTGCTAGCATTTATGATAACACCCCAATAGCGGTTGGGTCTCGCTTTTTTTTTATGCATTGATCATTTCTATTCCTTTTTCATACTAATGATTATTCTTATTAATCGACCCATGATAACTTATTACGATTAAACAAACAACGAACGACCCTAACTGTTCGAATCTACGCCCTCCAACACCCCTCTCCTTTCTCCCTACTAACTGGTTTTTTAGCTACTATCAATACTACGTCATATTCATCACCACAAGTGAACAGAATCGGCCGCTTCCTCTTTTTATTCAAATATTTTCCATCATCATCATCATTTTCATCACTATCATTGCTATCAGTAGTATTTCTGTCGTCATCATTATTATTTTAACCACCATGCTGCTACTCCCTATAGCCTCGTTTTCATTCACACCCAATTAGCGCCATATTTTAAAGAAGGTAAGTGGTTGCTCGTTCTTCTTTTTTTTTTTTTTTTTTACCTGACCTGATGTTGTTTGTTTACCTAACGAAGACCCAAGAGGTCAAATGCATCGTGGTTGTCCTCTATTCTTTTGGATTGTCTTGAGGAGCTAATAAAACTTTCTTTTTAAAATTTACCAATAAGAATCTGCATCCTCTTCGCCGTCTCTGTCTGACTGTCTGTCTATATCTCTGTCTGTTTTTCCTGTCCCGTTGTTCTCTGTCTCATATCTGTCTCTGTCTCTCTGCCTTTGTCTCTGTCTGACTGTCGACCTGTCCTGGCGGTCAGTCTGTATCACTGTCTGTTTGTCTGTCCGTTTTGTCTCTGTCCTCTATCTGGCTCTGTCTCTCTATGCCTTTGTACTGTCGGTCTGTCGGCATCTGTCTGTCTGAATCTGTCTGTCTCTCTCTCCATCTCTCTCCTCTCCTCTCTCCGTCTCTCGCTCCCGGTCTCCTCTTCGTCTCCTCTCTCTGTCTGTCTGTCCTTTCTCTATCCATGTTTGTGCTGCAATAACAAACAAATATGACACTCATTTGTCATTAAAACTATCTGATTTGCTCAAGCGGTACCAATTAAGGCAACAACACATGTTTCATTATTAACACAGAGTAGGTCAAGAGAGGACTCTCACCATAGGGTTGTTCAGAGTGACTTCCTCTGCTATGCATCCCATATCATACCGACCATACACATATACCATCTTCGATATGTTTCAAAAAATCCATGGAGGCCTCCACCTCCTTGGCGGTCTCCAGATTGACCAGAGAAGTTCCG